>CAHIKZ030005591.1:1715000-1805000 GCA_903632075.3 Acanthosepion pharaonis | reverse complement strand
TTTAACAGTGGGAATGAATTGTTAATATGAAGACGCTTACGTGAATTCCATCCGCATTTAGCACACGAAGGCCCGGAATAAACGCCCCCAGTCAAATTAACACAAAATCAAATTAAACAATAAATCAAGAGGAAAAACTAACAACACCAAAAGCAAAATCCCCTTGAAAATGGCTAAAGAAATGTCCTAAAGCGCTTGGGGCACTGAAAATTATGGAAAATTTCTGTACTCTCTTACTACAACAAAACGGAAAAGCGTAAGGATGCTGGAAAATCAAATAAAGAATTAATTTTATCTTCCTTGTCTGCTGTATTTAAAAGAAATTTTGCTGCTCAAACATACATTAATATATACAACGTAAATACTTGTGCACCTAATTTTGAAGTTAATTTTAATAGGGTCGCATTATACACAAGATATAAATTAACGTATATACTACTGGCCCTGGTTACATCGTTGACTGAACTATATATCTAGTTACTGTAGGCAAAATATACAGCTGTAATTTAAAATAAACACGATTTTGATAAAATTGATCTTTTACTTAACTGTATCCAATAATAGTGCATGTAATATTCCCATATTAGTATCGTATTATAAAATACATAGCGAATATGTATTTTGCCATTGTTTACGTTTATAAGATATTTAGCTGTTTCTCGATCGATTGTTTATGGCTGTACGCGTCTACGCAACGAGTATAGCGTTATTAACGATAATTTTACCATTGTCTTTTAATTTTTTAACTTGTTTAACTAGAAGAGGGGATAAAGAGATAGAGGAAAAGAGGTGAGTCTATTGTAATTTGGTGTGTCAAAAAAGGAATTTTTATGATACACGAGATCTTACTTATTATAAAACGCAGATTGTGTGTGTGTCTGTAAGTTTATATATTGGATCGGATTTCCTACATTTTTCAACCGATTTCAACAAAACTTTACAGGACTACGTAAAGTTACCTTTGCATTGGTTCTGACAGCGCCAAAAATTGGAAAAACACAATTGTTTTTGCACGAAATCAATTTGAAAACACGATTAAGAGGCATTAATGAAAGGGGGAAAACTCATATCGAGTTATACTTATTAATATCGAGTTATCGAATTATAAAACCCAGGTTGGTTGTGTGTGTGTGTGTGTGTGTGTGTGTGTGTGTGTGTGTGTGTGTGTGTGTGTGTGTGTGTTCGTTTATGTATGGGATCGAATTTCCTACATTTTTCAACCGATCTCAACAAAACTTCACTTTTTTTTTGGCAGGTAGTGTTTCTTATTGTCTTGCACATTTTTTCTTTATTTTTACATTCAGAATGTTTTAAAAATTCCATTTACAAAACAATTATTTATAATAAAATTCTATTCAATTGATAGACTCATAACGATTGAAAACAATGTTTTTGTTTGAGTTTGGGTTTGACCAATTCGTAAAAAAAAAAAAAACTAATTAAGACATGCGTGCTCGTCAACCTTAAACAATAATCTTTGTCAATTTTATTTTTCAGTCTTTATGATGGTCGATACTTGATCTATCTCTTACTGTTACATCCCCGGGCAACGCCGGGTTCTACTGCTAGTAGATGATAAAATCATTTTTTATAAGTAAACATTTGGGGGTCGCACGATACGCGAGACCGCAAGTTACACGAGTATATACGGTATATATATATATTGAGCTGGCATTAAAATTTTAGTCTCTTTCTCACCAACGTGACGTAGCTTTTCTGCAAATAGTTTTGTTCCCTTTGCAATGTGTAGAACTGTGCACAACTCTTTGGAACAAGTCACTTTTCGTATCATTCAACCCAAGCTTTTATCCACTGGGCTATGTGTGGAGAGATGTGTGACTAAAGAGAATTTACTGAAATTGAGATACCCAAAGGAATGTCACAGGGAATTCGTACAATACTATATTATACTGGTCGTCGATTTAAGCTTTCGGCTCACATGAGCCATCATCAGAGTGGTTATAAGGATATTATAACGGAGATGTTCACTGTCAAAGATGACATCCTGCTTTATTTACATAACCACATACATAATATTAGACAGATGATACCAGTCACAACATATTACAATGCATTTAAACATATGCTTCTGTTGATAACATTGCTTACACTCACATGGTCATGTACGACGTCCTAGAACCACATTACGAATTTACGAACTGTGTTTGCTATTCCTCGACAGTTAATATCGTATAGTAAACTTCCATGTAAATAAAAGAGGCTATCATCTTTGGCAGTGGATATTTCTGTGTAATGTTCATATAACGAATCTGATGATGGCGCATGTAAGCCGAAAGCTTAGATCGAAAATCAATATAATAAAGAAATATGCAAATTTTGGACAGTTTTGTCTTTATTTTCTCTTGAAATTAGAGCCATTATACAAGGCTTGGCAAAGCTCATGATAAAACATAATAGACATTACTTGTCTGTGATATTAAACAATATTTGTTTGAATATATATATATATATATATATATATATATATATATATATATATATATAGATTAAATAATTTGAAACTTTAAAACCATTTATTTTATATTCAACATCATTACTTGATAAGACACCGATGGTGTTGAAACAAAATGGCTATTTTTGTAGTGATTTTATAACATATTTATATTATAAATTTTTTTTTAAATAAATAATTATATATATATATATATATATATATATATATATATATATATATATATATATTGATATTTGTAGCCATTTTCTACCATTGCCCCGATAAATAATAGCCTTTTTTGACTATATAACACTTAAAGCGTATACTTCGTCCTTTTTCCGTCCGAAGAAAGTACAAGTATAATGGCATCATCCACCTGTAAAAACAATATTAAAAATAATGGAAACCCTAGTAATAAAGAAGTAAGAGCCAACACTCAATAACATTAACTCTGAGCACGGCCACAATGTGCCGACCGTGTTCGGAAAATATAACATTCCTATAACTTTAGACATATACATAAAAAAAATATCTCACACATTCAGTTAAAAATGAAAAATAAAAATCGTCCTTGATAATGGCTAAAAGAATAGGTAAAAACGCTCGGATATGCAGAAATTTTGGACAGGTTTTATACACTTTGTGTCCAGAAAAGAGAACACTTGTAAGAACACAAGAAAAATTAAATAAAAAGCCTACTAACTTGTCCGTCGTCTTTAACTGAACTTCTATAAAAGAGGGATTACTGCCCCAATACAATATAATTCAATATATATATATATATATATATATATATATATATATATATATATATATATATATGATTTTTCATTATTTATCTTTCTGTCTGTTAGCCATTATTAAAAATGAATTGGGACGAATATTAGTATTTTTAAAGACTAGCAAAATGGCGTAAGTGAAGTTAACTGTGAAGTGCTCCCTGGTGGAATTTTCTTTTTTTTTTTTTTTCAAATGTTTCCTGCCTGTTTTATGGCGCCAACCAGCTAACAAGGCATAAAGAAAACAAGTTTCTCACAAATTGGTCAATCAGAAAACATTTGCTTGAGAGGCACGCCAAGATGTTTAACTCTTGGAGATTTTAGAATATGTGTTTCCAAGGGTTACACTCTGACTGTTTCCACCCACAGAAGCATATATCACTTCTGAATCGGAATAATAATAATAATAATTGTCTCTAACGAGACGACGTAATGGAAATATTAACTCCTTATAAGGAAAGATTCGGAGTCTATTGACCAGGCAGCCAATGCAGATTTAGTTACGCTTTTCTTCACTTCCTGTCCATCGTGCTTGGATCAAAGTGTAGTACCTGATCTGCTAATCTTTAATTGTAATATAAGCCGTTTCGGAATTCATTGACCGAACAACCAATACATCTTTAACTGAATTATTTACATTATTCGGACTGTTAGCCTCATCTTCATTGCCATATTCACAACGTTTCGGCTGTTGTACTCTTCGGCCTTTTCAGATGACTGGAATCCTAGTTTTTAAGCCTACAATATATTTCCAAGACTAGTAGTCGACATTTACGGCGGGTACAAAGAGGCATCCAAAAAGCTAAGAAGAATATTAGAAGACGGAAAAACTTCTTTAGAGACAAAGAAAAGAGTAATGTGACTTGAAGTAACAGAACTTTGGTTTTACAGATCGGAGATAACAAAATAAAACAGGTACAAGAATTTAAGTATCTAGAAAGGGGGGCGGAAAATGTGACGTTGAAAATCCGAAGGCGCATTGGAATAGCTAAAGATGCCTTCCAAAAGCTAAGCAAAGTATTAAGAGACAGAAAAAATTCGTTAGAAACAAAGAAAAGAGTAATGAATTCTTACGTGATATCTCTTCTTTGATATAACTGTGAATGTTGGACAATCTCCCCTACAATGAAGAAGAGACTTATCACTTTGTGCACCGACCACCGCTTTACCGGTCGAGGAGAAAAATGACGTAATACTCAGCCACCGGTTGAACAGTGGGTAAACACTTGTATATATTTTCATATCTAGCGTGAAACCTTACCAATTTTTTGCGAATTTTGAATCAGGAACTCAGGCAGAAGGGTTAAAATTGTTCATGAACGCAGTGTTTAAAGGGTTAAAGGCAAAAGAAATGTGGTTCTACAGAAGGACACTGAGAAAACCATGGACTGAACGTGTGAGCATCAAGAGAAAATGGAAACAAGTGCATCTTATACTTAATATCCAGGAGAGACAGTTCAGGTTTCTGGGATACATAATGAGAAAGGAGGGCTTGGAAAGTCTGATACTCACAGGAGCGATTAAAGACAATATAGAGTTAGACCACATAACCTACTTCGACAGCCTTAGTAAATTAATGGCGGCACAGGTTTTAGGAGAAGTAAAGAGAAAGACAACAGTTATAAACAGCTACAAGTGACAGGAAGTTGGGGAGAGCTATGATCGGGATTAATATAAATAATAAAATAGTGGCACAAACTCAGTACTCTATTAACGCTACAGAACTATCGTGTCAAATCGCTGATACGCTAAGAGATGACGTCACTTGTTTATTTACACCCCTGACGCAAATGGCGGATGAGGGATACTGTGTTTTAAAATATCATACGATAGGTAGCAGGACTAGCAAAAACTAACTGGTATGATGTGTAACCTATGATATTAATATTTTATAGGAGTTGATGCTGACTTTAATGTGTTTCTCAGTAGAGGATGAATTTTAAATGTTCACTAAATCATACCGATACAATAGATGGTACCTATCTGTGTGTTGTAGGTTGTTTGCTACACAACTCATGTAGAAATATATTACGTTTAGTGTCTCAATATATAGGCAAGTGGTATGACCTTATGTAGTTTTAGCACATGTTATCGTATACTGTAGCGTAACTTCATTTACTAAGTTTTACTCATGTTCTCTCAAGACAAGGCCCAAGAGCCACTCATGGTGGAGGGTTACTTTGTGGACAAATATTAGCGTAGGAAATAACAAGCGTTATGAGTATAGAGTTGAAGTAGACTTCAGAAGAAATTGGAAATCAATTCTTAAAGAGGAAACAAGGGATAAGCTTCTACTCCTGATCAAAAGCCCGAGGAGGAGTGTGAACTGGGTGAAAGGTGAACCTACAATATAAATAAAGAGCGAAATATAAAGAAAGAATGAAAACAAAGAGAGGAAAAGTAAATGAATTAAAGGTCGAGAGAGGGAATATAAAAATTAAAGGAAGAAAGAGAGAGAAAAAAATAGGAAGAGGGAAAAGTGAAATAAAAATAGGGGAAAAGAAAGACAGAAAGAAAGCGAAATGAAAGAAAGAAAGTGAAATGAAAGAAAGAAAGAAAGAAAGAAAGAATAAAAGTAGGGAAGGTAAAAAAGAAAAAATGAGGAGATGAAAAGTAATCAAAAGAGATATTTGAATTAGACAAAAAAGAAAAAAAAAGGAAAGAAAGAAAAATAAAAAAAGATGAAAAGAGAGAAGTAACTTTTTTTTACTAATGTTCACTCAATACAAGGCTCAAGAGACACTCAAGGTAGAGAGTTACTTATTGTGTGCTGTTGTATTAGCGTAGGAAAGAGCAAGTATTAGGAGTACATAATTGAAGCAGACTTTAGAAGGAATCAGAAACCCATATCTGAACAGAATACAAGAGATAAGCCTCTACTCTTCATCAAAAGACTGGGAAGGATTGAGAAACGGGTGAAGCGAACCTATTTACTCACATTGGTAAAAAAGAGAAAAAATAAAATGAAGTAAATAGTGAAAAATATTTCAAAGTTCAGGCGCAAACGTTCGGAGTACAGAGCTAAAGAAGCAACTGGTCACCTAGCGTATGCTTTTTTTTTGGGGGGGGGCGACCTATACGTTAATTATTGGCCTAATTCAGAATTTTGAGAGAAAAATCTTGAAATCGACTTGTACGCCGCAATGTACGGTAATTGTCAAAAATAGCAAAAAAGAATTTTATAAAATTAAAAAAATAGTAGCTACTGTCGAAAAGGAAAGATTAAAATTTTATGGTAAATAATACCTGTTTTGTATGATGGCTGAAAATAGACAAAATGGAATGTGTAAGATATATCATTTATTTATCTCTTTATTTATTTTCGACTTACATTACGCCATCGAACTGGTTTTTTTCCCCTTTCTTTTTACGGGCAACTGATATGTCTTATCTTGGGATTGAAAGATTTCCTAACTCGAATTTCTTTGGTCGGATTTAACGGTAGGCAGGAAGGGTTGGCGAAAGTCACGCTGTAACGAGATTTGATCGAGAACAAAAGAATAGGGAGGAAATGGAACTATTTATGAAAGATAGATTTGAACAAATTTGAATGAAAGGCGAGTAGGTATGTAAGAAAAAAAGTTTTTAAAAAGAAGTGTAAGAAATAAACACTTAAAGAAAAACGCTGCATGGTTTTATTTTCTTGCTTTTTAAGACCTGCCTACTTGTCTAACGTGAATAACATGTCAACGCGATAGCGAGAAGCCGAGAAGTCAAACAGAGAAGCATTGTTCTTTGGTGTTTTGTTGAAACACCTGAAAGATACAAGAAAGAACGAGAATGGCAAAGACGGGAAAAAAAAGACAAATAAATAAATGAATAAATAAACGAAGAAAAGAACGAAAAGAAGCAAAGGAAAGAAGAAGAAAACAGCAAGAGGGACTGAGAGAAAGAAGAGAAAAGAAGAAAGAAAACAAAAATAAAAAAAGCTATAAAGAAAAAAGAAATAAGGAGAGAAATGAAAAGAAAGAGAAGATAAGAAAGGGAAACGTGTTGAACGGAGGAAAATAGAAAATAAAGAACGATAGAAAAGAAAGCAAGAATGAGAAATAAGAAACAAAGAAAGAAAAGTAAATTAAAAACACGAGGAAGACAGAGAAAGAAAACAGCAAAAAGGAAGAGAGAAAGGAAAGAAAAGGTAGGTGTTAAAAGTGAAATGAAATGGGGAAGGAATCCGAAGAGAAATAATACAGAAAATACAAAATGAATAGAGGAGGAAGATTAAAACAATGTTACAAAAGGTAAACAATAGTAAAAAAAAAAAGGAGAGAAAGAATAATTCAAACAGAAGAGACAGATAGAAAGAAATGACATTTAAAGAAAGAAAGAAACAAAACAAAACAAAGACATTATGATTAGAATAAAACAATAGAAATATAATTATCAAAAGTAAAAAAAAGGAAAAGGAAAGAAACTTTTTTCCCACCATTATATACCAAACTGTATTTAGATAAGGATGTACAAACAAACAAAGATAAAGAAATGGAGAATTTCAGATACACAGGATATGTATGAACTGGATATATATATATATATATATATATATATATATATATATATATAGATATGAAGAGTCTACGACAGATAGATAGATAGATAGATAGATAGATAGATAGATAGATAGATAGATAGATAGATAGATAGATAGATATGAAAAGAATGGGTTAGTTCGACAGATAGATAAATAGATAGATATGAAAAGAATGGGATAGATAGATAGATAGATAGATAGATAGATAGATAGATAGATAGACATGAAAAGAATGGGACATATAGATATATAGAGAGATAGATATGAAAAGAATGGAGAAGATAGATAGATAGATAGATAGATAGATAGATAGATAGATAGATAGATAGATAGATAGATAGATATGAAAAGAATGGGATAGAGAAGGAATTGGGTAGATATATATAGAGAGAGATAGATATGAAAAGAATGGGTCAGATCGATCGATGGATCGATCGATAGATAGATAGATAGATAGATAGATAGATAGGAAAAGAATTGTATATATATATATATATATATATATATATATATATATATATATATATATATATAAGAGAGAGTGAGGTCTGAAAAGAATGGGTTATATTTATTTTTTAACCGTTTTCAACCCAAGCAACTAAAACGCAAGGACTTATATGGTGAGGAAGAATTAGGAACAGAAAACATTAGTAATAAGTAGAAAAGAAAATACTAATTAGGAAGACAGTAGTTAGCGCTTAAAATTTTTGTAGATTAATGTTAACTTGAAAGCATCGAACCGGGAGGGAAGTCCACAGGAGAGAAAAGAAACTATTAATATAGAAGTTAGGGTAAAATCTTCTCAGCTCAGCTGTAAATAGTAGAGATATCGTAGCCAGTCTAGTACTGAGCTTAAATTCATACAGTCTATACACTATGGGGAAGAGGTCACCCGAATAATTACCATGAAAATAATTATAAAAAGAGAACAGAGAGACAACCTTACGGTGGTGTTATATATGGGTTACGGATAGATAGATAGATAGATAGATAGATAGATAGATAGATAGATAGATAGATTGATAGATAGATAGATTGATAGATAGATAGATATGAAAAGAATGGGTTAGTTCGACAGATAGATAAATAGATAGATATGAAAAGAATGGGACAGATAGATAGATAGATAGATAGATAGATAGATAGATAGATAGATAGATAGATAGATAGATAGATAGGAATAGACTAGAATAGATAGATTGATAGAAAGATAGGAAAAAACTTGTGTAGATGGTTATATAGATACATATGGAAAGAATATATACACACACACATTTTATGTACACGGTGCGATGGGTAAATTGTCACTATTTATTCTGCATTTTTACATTCGCGCATGCGCGTTGATGTTTTTTGATTTTGTCGACTACACAGTATAGTAAGCTCAGTTGGGTACCTTCTATGAGAAAAGGACCACCATAGTGCAATTCACTTCGCCAGAAATTTGGGAACGCCATATTGTACTGGCTGGCATTAGCGACAGAATCTCCAATACGAACATTTCATAGTGTCAATCTGAGGACAGTGCAGAGTATTCGGAAAGAGTTGGATGAGTCTAATAGTGTTTAGGAAGATGTTTGGAGCGTTCACAAGTGATGGCCATGTTATGCTTCCATTTATCTTCCCATAGGGTTTTTGCCTCAACATGCAGGTCTACATCAAGTGCCTTGAGGAGGTAATGCTACCCTGGGTCAAGGGGATGGCTGCTGGAAGACCCTATATCTGGCAGCAGGTCTCTGCACCATGCCACGAATGCTAGTGAACCCAGTCATGACTGTCAGACATTTTTCGGCAACTACATCACCTCTTACCTCTGGCCACCTAACTCCCCAGACTGCAATCCTCTTGATTATTATGTGTAGGGCTCAGTTGACCTAGATACCAAGAAAAATCCTTGTAACGAAAGGCAAGGATTATGACATTATTCACAACTTAATCAAGGAAACCTTCCAGAAGAGTTGCAGGAGATTCCGAAGTCATCTGGAGGACGTGGTTGAAGCCAATCGGGATTTTATTGAATAAATTTACTTTTTCGTATTTCAAGATATGTTTGTGTAGTTTTGGTAAATATATCTTTTAAAATGAGATGTCATTATTAATATCCTTTTCCCGTAATTTAGATGACAATTTATCCATCGCACCCTGCAGATAAATAGATATAAAAGAATGGATTATATATATATATATATATATAAATAAACAAAACATTACTTAAGTAAATTGTATCTATAAAATATCGTATTAACGGAATATATATATATATATATATATATATATATATATATATATATATATATATATATTCCGTCAATACGATATTTTTATAGATACAATTTACTTAAGTAAATGCTTTGTTCTAGATTAAATACGATTAATTACATTTACCGGCCTGAATATTCGAGAAATTTCGTAGCAAATATGCGTTCTCCGACAGGAATCTAACCTGAATTCCTATACGGAAACCATCTGACGCGCTATACCATTAAGCTACAAAGAACTGTCCGGTTAGAAAAATTCAAATTACTGTTTATAAAAAGACAATCTTCGACAATTTTTCTCGATCGATCATATCTGTTCACGAAACGTATTTTAACATAAACAATGACAACATATAATGAAATGGATTAAATCCATCAACATATAACGAAATAGATCAAATCCATATATATATATATATATATATATATATATATATATATATATATATATATGGTTTGTCATACAAATACATTCGTTTTTATATAATTAATTGTAGTACTTGTTATTTATTTATTAATAATTTTTAAAGAATTATTCAACAATAGATTCCTGTCATTGTTTACGACCTACTGCCTACGATTCACTGCTTTTTTTAACTAGAAAAATTCATTAAACCACGTTTTAAGGAACACATCGTTGTTGAACGAAATACCCCGCAAATTGTTAGAAGGCGACCAAAAAAGGTAATAATCTGAATGGGGTTAAATCGTGGGAATATGCTGGGTACGAGAGAACTTCTTAACGGAGCTCTTTAATTCCATGTTTGGTCAGATTTTCGACGTTAGGGGAGAGCATTGTCCCGTTCAATAATCACACTGTATTGCCAATCAGTTATTTCCAGCTTCATTGATATATGAGCTTGTTCATTTGTTCAATATAAGACTTTGCATTGACTATTTGGTTGTTTTTAAAGCCTTTCATCTACGTACACAGCGCAACTCTCACGAGTCTTTTGAGACCTTGATTAAAAGCAAAGTGAAGATGTCAAGCATATTCATTCTTGACATTCCATCTCAAAGTGAAGTTTAATCTGAAATAACGTTACACAACAGTTTACTAATGTAGTATCTTACTAAACATATTATCTGCAGCATCACAGACGGTGAAAAACAAGCGAAACCTTAAATAATTCTCTTTCCTGTTTTTCCTCCTTTCGAAGTGTGCGCCATCAACTTTCCACACCGAACAAAAAAAGGCTTTGTACGCGTCATATACAAACACTCCTATACAGGTAAGTCACATCCAAATAAATTAATAATTTTCGTTGTGTATTTCGCCTATTTCTAGATAAAGACCTCTTAAACTTTCTTTTTTTTAATTCTTGTTAAATAAATGTCATCTTGTATTCCAGATTAATCGGTGTAGATACTTTTTCACCTACATTATTTCATGTAAGTTTTTTTTTTCAAAGAGACCTTAAACATTTATAGAAGTAGCCAACACATTAAATTACGAAGCAAAAATGCTAGGAAATATTTAGTTTGGTTTGTTTTACGGTATTTCAACCTCAATTTATTACTGACGAGATTTTTATTGCTGGTAATATTTCTTTTCAAAAATGTATGGCTGGTAATATTTTTTTCTTCAAAAATGTATTGCTGGTACATAATATTTTTTTCTTCAAAATGTCTTGCTGGTGATATTTTTTTTTCAAAAATGTATTGTTGGTGATATTTTTTTCCTTAAAAAATGTATGGCTGGTAATATTTTTTTCTTCAAAAATTTCTTGCTGGTAATATTTTTTTTTTTTTCAAAAATGCATTGCTGTTAATATTCTCAAAAATGCATTGCTGGTAATTTTTTTTTACAAAAACGTATTGCCGCAACTAAAACCTATGTTTACACTTTCATGGTGTTTGACCCCAATATATATATATATATATATATATATATATATGGGGGTGGCGGTTACAGAGGAATGCAGCAGCTCGTCATCGCATCAGTTACATAACTGAACGAAAGACCTATGGAGAATATATTGTGCTATGAAGTCTCCTTTTCTGCACCCCACTCCACGATATTTATACGTGCAGGATCTTGCCTGCGAGTAAACCTCTCCATTATGTCTTGACCCATGATTTGGGACGTAATTAGCGTCAGTGTGAACTGGTTCGAATTCTTACCAAACTGCGATATAACGTTTACTTGACAGTGACGTTCTTAGGCCATGTACCCCCACCAGCCCCGAGGCGTTGCATGGCTTTCTGGCTCGCTCTCTTCAAAAGTCTGCAAACCAGAGAACCGAAAATGGAAATACCAATATCATCTGCGAAATCAAGCAAAACCAAACATTAGTCTTCTTCGAAAGTCTTTCAACAAAAACAGTAAGCATCAATTTCAGGTTTCACTCGTGAGTCGTTTCAATAGCAACCATCTTAGCTTTTGATTTTATAAGTTTAACAACCGCTGTCTTGAATATTTTAAAGCAGTCGGTGATTTATAACTCCGAGTAAATAGTTATAAACCCTCTAACATTTATATATACAAAAATACTCGTAAAAATGATAAACAGCAAGACGTGGAAAGAACGAAACGAGTTTTATTTATTATCTGTCTGTATTTTGATGTTGGAGACACGAGAGACAGAAATACCGAGTAAAATTGTGAGTTTATAATTAAATATTGATCAAATATGGATCGGAATCCCACAGAATGATAAGGTAAAGAATAAGTAAACTGTATACAATCTTTCTCATATGTTTTTTTTTTTAGTTTTATGTATCTAATGAGATTCCATAAAATTAAGTTGGAAAAATACAAGAAGTGTCTGTGGTTTTCTTACCTCCAATTTTTGTTGAGTTACTATTATGGCCTGCAAAATGAAAAGATGAAATTTTTATTGACGCACATATTAACGACCTGTCCGAGTGAACTGCTTGTTCGATAGTGAGAATGTCAATTATTTGTGTGTGTAGAGAAGACAAGCAAGGTCGATTCTCATTGGTTTAGAATGAGCAAATTAATGATAATTGTAATAGTAATAATTATTTTATCATAATTATTTTTTGAAACTAAATTAACTTTTATTAATTTTAATTATAGACACACAACAAGTATCCATTTCTACCACTGAAAGCAATAAAAATAGGTGTCTGCAAGGCGCTGTTTAAAAGATAAAATCGATGTTTAATATATGCATTTTAACGAAGTTAGTGAAAATAATAGAGAAGTTATGTAATTTTGGGGCCATGTTTTTTTCAGAACGTGGGCGAACTTGTCACTCCACAAAATCCTGTAATTTCTGTCTATATTTCTGAGATGAGTTATCGTAAGGATTTACAATATTAACATTATTCGGACAGTTGTCAATATCTTTATTGTTATATTCACGACGTTTCGGACGTTGTACGCTCTTGCCTACGTCAGGATCTGTTTATATTTCTGAGATGAGGTAATGTAACTATTTACACTATTTACATTGTTCGGACTAATATCGTCAACTTTATTGGTATATTCACAACGTTTCGACCGTTGTACGCTACGGACTTCTTCAGGAGCTGACTATATTTCTGAGATGAGGTATTGTAACTATTTACACAATTTACATTGTTGTGATTGTTGTTCTCATTTTTATTGCTATATTCAGGACGCCAGGGTTTTTTTTTTGTGACTGAAAGAGAATGAGAAAACTTTGGTGAGGAGAAAGGACAATAAAATAACAGGTTTCAGGAAGACAGAAGATTGCGATAATGTCTCTAAGAGGCACAAGGTTACTGGGAGTGAATGAGTATGTGAAGACTTCTGTGAGGAGAAAGGACAATAAAAGAACAGGGTTTTAGGAAAACAAAAGATGTAGTACGACATTTCTGTTGCTTCAGAAACTCTTTTTGTCGAGAATCTGTAGAAACACCTGACCAAATATGGCAGGAATATCCAATGCACAGAAGAAGATTTATAAATGTGAATTCCACATCCGAAATTTTTATGATGGTTTCAGGGCATGTGGTCTTAGAGTTTTCATTCCAATTCCAGATCATTATTTCTAAAATGGTAAGTTTTATCTTAAGTCCTTAATTTTTGTAACACTTAGTAAAGTATTTTTTCAACGACATTCCTCACCCAAATAACAACATAAATTTTGTTTACTAGGGGCCTCCATACATATATCCTTCTATCTTTATTACTATAAACGTTATTGTTGATGGTATTTGTATACGTTTTACAAGTGCTAGTACGTAAGTAAAACCGAACCCTACGACCGTGGGGGTCCCGGCTGGTGTTTTGTTATCCTCGCTATTTTATCAACATTTGATTTTTTTCTATCTACATTAATATACGTTACAAATTAGACTAAGTACAACTGACTATTAAAGGAGAAACAAAAAGTATCGGATTTTCACATCATACAAATTGCCGTCAAGCATTGTTGATTTATTTTTGATAGAATTAATTTTATGTCATGTTTCTAATTTGTATTTAAATACATTGTATTTATTTTCAGTTTTTCTATATTGCATATGATACATTATTGACGATAGTTAGGTCCCCAAAATACTTGTATTTTATACGAATACTATCTTATAAAAATTGAGATGTAATAGAGTCGGGGTCCTTATCATTGAGTTCATGAGATTACCATAAATTCGGAGGTGTCACGTGATTCTTGTATTGGCCCTGTATTCTAGGCCAGAGTTTTTGAAAATAATTACACTGATTAAGAAAATTAAATTAGGGGTAGCTACTCAAATACGTATACTCACGGAAAATAACGTTTAAAGTAATATACAGTGTAACCCGGATATAAGAGAAACCCGGATATAAGAGAGATTTTCTCTGGTCCCAAATTAGAGCCTGTGTTAATGTATATAAAATAGACCAATTGTCGGGATTGGAGAAGAAGTCTCTTATATCCGGGTTTCTCTTATATCCGGGTTTGGTCTATTTTATATACATTAACACAGGCACTAATTTGGGACCAGAGAAAATCTCTTTTATATCCGGATTTCTCTTATATCCGGGTCTCTTATATCCGGGTTACACTGTATAACCTTGTGTCAAACTTATCGTAAAGATATTTTCAACTTTTTTTTATTCAATTGTAAGAGTAAAAAAATGTGACTTACATTTTTTGGTAACTAAGTGGGAACTTTCATATTTTTTTCCAATTCTTCATGTCGTAGACGTTTATATAATAGACTTCCGTTCGGATTTAATACCATTTCTTAGCAGGGAATTTGTAGGCAGCTAAATCAAATTGCAAATATTGACAACAGTTTGACAAAGTGAAAGGAAATTATTTCATTTTCGGGTTACATCTACAAGAAAATTGAAGGCAGGGACAGAGAATTGATCATTTAGAAATAAAAAAAAAACAGATAAAAAATAAGAAGTGGGTAAGAGAATTTTTTCTATTTTCATCAATTAATTATGTTTTGTGTTGCGTTGGTCGTGGAGGATACAACAGGCAAAAATACCATGCAGACACCACGCCGAACGACATCAAGAAAAGAACACACACACACACACACACACATATATATATATATATACACACACACACACACACACACACATACATATATATATATATATATATATATATTCCACTTTTCTCGTTTTCTTACCCTCATTTCTATAGTTCGTGAAATTACTTTCTCACCCCTTGAAATTATATCACGTTTGAAATTTGACGTAGCATTTCAATACTGACATCCACGTGATTTCTTTTGTTTTAATCAACATCAGTCGAGAATGATGGGGAAAAATTATTCACGAGAGGACTAGCTTACTGTTACTTGGAAAAATGAAATGTGATTGATGTCTAAATAATTTTACATTACATACACACACACAGACGCACACACACACACATAACAGAGAACGCTTGTTTACACAAGCTTCTTGCTGAGTGAAGGTAAGTAAGCTGATGAAAGAAATTAAGAAAAAGAAAAAAATTAATAATAATAATAATAATAATAATAATCTTTAGAGAAATACAAAAATATTGTACTCGCAAGCACAGCCCACAACTTACATGTAAAATATGTATGATTTTTTAAAAATTCCCCAGTGAAAGATGATATGATGCCATTTCTGACCTTAGGTCACTGGTTGGGACTAGAAAAGAAATGAGTATATAACAGAAAGGAAATGAAATAATAATAATAATAATAATAATAATAAATCGAAATCTCTAAAATGTGGAACATGAGGACATTAACAATTCCAGTTGTAGTTGGAGCCTTCGGATTGAATGGAAAAGATTCAAATAAACTCATTGAAGGAATCCCTGGTAGCCCATACCTTGTGGAGATATAAAAAATTGTACTCATATATACAGCCCACATTTTACGAAGGGATTTGTCTATGTAAAATGTGTGATTTTTTAAACTGCTCAGTGAAAAATGTTATGAGTCCATTTCCAACCTTAGGTCACAGGATGGGACCCGAAAATAAATTCATTCCTACATACACCAAAATACCTCTCTCTCACACACACAGGGAACGTACTAAATAATAAAAAAAAAAACACATGACGCAAAAATTTCAATATGTACGTTGCTTGTCTACATTTCTGAGATGAGGTATTATGTACATTATTTACATTATTCGGACTATCGTCCTCATCTTTGTCGCCATATTTATTACAACGTTTCGGCCGTTGTACGATCCGGCCTTCTTCAGGTGGTTGGAATGTCGAACTGAACCCTTTATTTCGCTCACTGGGTAGACTGTTCTAGTTCCACGTTTAATGGATGTCAGTTATCAGTTATCTCCCGTTAATTTCCCTCTGAAAGTTCTCCACTGCCTTAACCGGGTATTGAAATCACGCTCTTTGGGCCCTGTCACTGGATCTAACCAACGCCTTTATCTACTGTGTCCTTGAGGACATCTACATGAATTTTTAGGTATTATAAACCTAATGTCTCAGCAACCATTTTTACCAGTGCTCATATTGCAATTTTTTGCTGTTATTATTGCATTTTTTTTTTTTACCAGAGCTCATATTGCAACTTTTGTTGTTATTATTGCTTTTCTCTGGCACTCCTTATTACTGGTTCCCGAACGGACGGAGGATAAAAAGAAGAACGGGGATCAAGGCATCAGAAGATTTTTTTATAGAAAAGACAGAGGGAGGCCACTAAGAGGGTTGTCCGCTGTCGACCGGCTCTCCGCTTCGTCGTTGGAGCCTCTCCTTCGCCTGCTGTAGGACAGGCAGTGCAGACCGGTTATATGCGGAATCGGTGCCCTTACTGGAGCTCGTTCCATGTTCTCTGCATTCGCCGGTGACATATCCATTTTCGTGTCGTGCCTAAGCGCAGAGAGCACTAGAACGGTATGACAAAGTGACGGGGGGTGGGAGGATTGGCCGAGACATGTCTTCAGACCTGCGGTTAGGCGCGTGGAAGGGTGTTGATCTTCCGCGGCCCTTCAGTTGGAATGATAGTTCCATTGTATTCTTGGAGCGTGGTTCAGGCCGGGTCTCCGGCTCAAGAGGAATTTGTCGGAGGTACTGGCAATAGTCAGAGCGGCGGTGGGGCTGATGCGTTCTCCATGTACGTCTTTTCCCTCATCCTCTTCCGGTTGTCAGTACTGCATCTTTGCAGGGAGAGTAGCTTGCTGTTCTCCCTCTCGTGGAGTGGACGCAGGCCGAGGGTCTGCAGAGAAATCTGTGTCCAACGTCTGTATCATGAGATGGGGGAAGTGAGAGTGCCAAACTTGTGTCATCAACACGTGTTCGCCTTCAATCGCACCTCCCAGATATGAAAGTGAATGCCGTCGTGGGCCCCGGAAGTAGCCCGAATTCTTCCACGAGTGTCAAGAGGCCTTGTGTGCGGCTCCGCGGTCCAGTGACATTTCATGGCCTGGGATATGTTGGAGGAGGTCTCGTCAGATCCATTCTGTGAGCATATCAGCTTGTCGGCGAGCGAGTTGCGCTCTTTTTGCTCCTGAGTTTTCGTAGGCTCGTATTTTTCTGTGGAGTGGTTGGGGCCTACTAAGTTATTTTAATTTCGTTATTGGGTACATCCCCTACTACCCGCATTTCATGCCATACTTTCCTATGTTTTTATATTTAAAAAAAGGAAAAAAAAACAATTGTATATATTTTTATGCCATGGGGTTTTAGTAGGATATCTTTGAATAACGCGGTAATGTGGTATGTGTTGGATTGAGTGGTGATGAGTGTGTACTTTGGTTTATGAGTAAATTATAGTGAATGAATGGGCCGTGAACGAGATTGACTAGGTGTAGGATAGTCAGTGACGACCAACCTTTCCCCACCCACGACTGGCCTTGTGGCACATTGTTATGGGGACCTACCTTTATGGACAAAATAGACTCGTCTTATGACTATATTATGCCTCGCAAGAGGACTGTAGACGAGCGAACGAGTTAACTACGTGTACGTCTTCTGCGTCTGACTTCTGTCACTCTCTCTGCTTTGGCAGAGAGGAACCCGGACGAAGCTTTGCCGTAGGGCAAAGTTTCGTCCGGGGAGGTAGACAGGCCCTGAACCCGTCTAGACGGGTTCAAAGGGTATATTTTTTGCCCGAGCCTACGGGCTCGGATAAACCCACGTTAAACTCGGCCTTGTGCTACATACATTCCTAGTGGGAGGGGGCGCTGTTAAATACCGCAGACGAGTTGACTACTGTAACGACGGACGTGCAACATTTCTGTATTCGTTCCTTTTTGTTAATAATACGTTTTCACTGAATTGCTGAGTTCGAGTTTTCTTTCGGACCATTTCCGGGTCCACAACACACACATGAAATGTAATATTTCAAAATAAAACATTCAAGAAAGGGAGAATGACAGAAAAACATTCAACAGATCTGGATTTTGTCACAATGGTTAGGAAAGTGTAAAAAGAAGAAGCCTAGTAATAACTAGGAGTCAGTGGAGGAGATGGAATACAAAATGAAGGAGAAAGTAAGAAAAGAATTCAAAGAACAGAATATCAGTCATAAACACTTTGGGTGTCCCTGTGGTGCAGTACAGTTTCAATATATTTAATTGGACCACAGGTGACATTAAACGAATGGATGTCAAAAGGATAAAGCTTCTTACTTGCCACTGCATAAATAATCCTAAGGCTGATGTTGTTCGTCTGTATGTGTCCAGATCCGAAAAAGGCAGACGATTAGTTCAACCAGAAGTGTCTTATAAAACCACAAGAATCAGTCTTCAAAGATAACTGGAAACTAAAGAAGACTGGATGATGATGCGCGTCAAAGAACATGGAAGTAATAAGAAGCTTTATTCATTAATAAATGAAGCTAGTAATTTCAAAATGGAATTTCAAGTGGGTGAAGAAGTGCAAATAAATCATAATACACCCAGTGTAATGGCAAAAACCTAAAAAAGAAAACAGAAGCGAATGCAATGTACCAAATGCAGAAACAATGGCAAGATAAGCCTCTTTGTGTTCAATACTCTGCCTGTACGAAACAAGCTGATTTAGACAAACCCGTCCCGCTCTGTAGTTACGAGGTACAGTGTTAAAAGCTGAAACCGAATGTTTTATTCTTACTCCACAGGACCAATGCTTGCTAACTAGTAAATTACCAATCACAGGCACTGAAAAATTGTGTGAACCCGACATGCAGATTCTGTGATCAATCCAGAAACAATTGACCATCTTGTATCCCGATGTTAGCATTCACTGAAAATAAAAATCGGCAAGACAGATTGGGATAATATCTGCACTGGAAAATCTGCAACTTTTACGGGAAGAAAACTCCAAGAAACTGGTATGAACATCAGCTAGACTCGGTTACGGAGATAGGAGCTGTAACAATTTTATGGGACTATACAATACACGCAGACAGAACAATGAAGCTAATCTCTCAGACATCGTGATCAGAGACCGCAAAAACAGAATGTGTTTACTTATGGACATGGCAGGATCTGCAGACTGTAATGCATCTTTGAAGATCTTCAAAAAATATATCAAAATATTAGAATCTTGAATTGGAAATCTCACGAATATGATACATGGGGATATCAGTAATTCTGGTTGTAGTTGGATCCCTCGGATTGATTGGAAAAGGTTCCGGTAGACTCATTGAAGGGATTACTGGTATCCTATGCCTTAAAGAAATTAAAAAAAATGTACTCACAAGTACAGATCACACATTACGAAGACCTTTATCTATGCAAAATGTGTTGGATCTTTGATTTTGTTTTTTTGTTTGTTTTTAATGATCAGTGGAAAATGTTGTGAAGCCATTAGGTCTTTAGTTGGGATACGAAAGGAAATTTGTATACAACAGAAATGTAAGGAAATAATAATAATAATAATAATAATAATAATAATAATAATAGTAGTAGTAGTAGTAGTAGTAGTAGTAAATTCTTGCAGAAATAGGACGTGCCTGGAAGGATTTAACTTCATGGATTTCGGACACAACAAGAAAGAGAAAGTCATAAAAATGGTGAAAAAGGAACAAGCTTTGAAAAGCGGAATACGTGAAATAGATTAAAATAGAATCGAAGGAGAATATAAAATAGCAAGAAAAAGAAAATATCAGAAGCAAGTAGAACCAATATGACATGGAATTGGTAATTTTTTTTCAAGAAGAAAACTGAAAGTGCAGCAAGAACAAATCAAGAACAGGATGTTAGTACAAATAATAGTCTTCCATAAAGAAGAAATAACATTTGGGGAAATTGAGGAAATTAGAGCAGGTATTATATGTAAGAAGCCATGTTTGACTCTGAATAGTTCTAAAGTTTGGCGAAATGATCTCGTTCCTAAAATGATTTATTAGAAGTGGAATTTTCATCGACGAAAAGGAATGGTACTAAGAAAAGCCAGAGATAGTCCCCAAATAAGAACAATGCAAGATTTTGTGGAAATGTTTCACTACAAACTGATAATAAACTGGAGTTACGCAAACCGAACAAATTGGTGGAAGTTAAAATCGTAAAAGAAGAGTTTATCACTGATTCTATCATATGCTTTTGAGACAAGGACAGAGCAAAAGGAAAAAGAAAAAGCAAACGACTATGACCCATTAAAAATATGGGCAATGTGGGTTTCATGGGTCTTCGCTGTGAAAGTTAGAACCAGTGGAAATAAGAAATGCATTTCAGGTCGATGTTTTGGTTTTGTAACAACTGGTGGTATAGAGAGAAACTATCTCTTTTCATTTCCTTTTCTCCTCTACTTAATTTGATTCATACACCAAGGTCTCTGAAGTGTTTAGTATTGACTAATTCCATATCCTGAATTGTAATATTTGCTTCAGCATATGTGCCACCACTGGTTTGAAATGAAAGAAAAAAAAAAGGAATGATACAAAAAAAGTGTGAGAAAAATAGTAAAACCAAATCGTAAAAGAAAATGGAAAAAGCCAGGAAGAAAAAAGATCAACGCAGACAATGTTAGAAATCAGATAAGATTATCCGGTGTCATTTTGCAGAAATCGATTGTTTTTTTTCATCAATTTGTAGCAGAATGTAACAAAAACACGTCAGAAAAATAATGAAAGCGATTGATCGTAAATCTGTTAAACATGCCTGATATTTTTTTTTAGTTTCTTTTATATTTCTTGGACGTATTTGTTTTCATTTTTTCATTCAGCATTCCGTTTTCTCTATATTGCAATTTGATTCTTTCGTTTCTTTCATTATTTTCTATTCTAGCCCTCTCTTTGTCTTTCTTTTTTAGTTTGTATCTTTCTTTCTTTCAGGCTCTCTTTCTTTCTCGCTCTCACTCTTTCCTTCTTTCTCTTTCTTTCTTTCTTTCTCCTTCACACTTTTTCTTTCTTTCTCCATTTTTCTCTTTCTTTCATTCTTTAACGCTCTTCTCTTTCTTTCTTTCTCTCATCCATTCTTTCTCGTTCACTTTCTTTCTTTTTTCTCGATTTGTCTCTTTCTTTCTTCTTTCTCTCTTTCTTTCCATCTTTCTTTCGCGTTCTCTCGAATTCCTTCTTTCTTTCAGACCTTCTTTCTTTCTCGTTCTTTCTATTTTTCTTTCTATATTTGTCTCTTTCTTTCTTTCACGCTATCTTTCTTTCTCGCTCTCTCTTCCTCCTTTCTTTCTTTCTTTCTTTCTATCTAACTCGATCTCTTTCCTTCTTTTTTCTCTCTCTCTTACATTCTTTCTTTATTTTTCTTTCTTGTTCTCTATCTTTTTCACTCTATCTTTCTTTCTTTCTTTCTTTCTTTCTTTCTTTCTCGGTTTGTCACTTTCTTTCCCGCATTTACTTTCTTTCTCGCTCTGTCTCATTGCTTCTTTAACACTCACTTTCTTTCTCGCTCAGTTTTTTTTCTTTTTTCTCGGTTTGTCTCTCTTTCTTTCTCTTTTTTTGTTTTGTTTCTTTCCTTCTCGCTCTCTCTTTCTACCTCCCTTTCTTTCTTTCTTTCTTTCTTTCTTTCTTTCTTTAATACTTAGTGTCTGTGTCGTCTTTCTTTCTTCTAATTCGATACTCTTTCATTTACCTCCCCTCACAATTATCTCCCTTTAATACTCCTTTATTCTTTATTATACCTTATTTTACCATTCCTTGTCTTCAATAAGATTTATCATCAACTATATCCACTTTATAATTCCAACATTTATTTTTAATTCTTTCTTGTTCATTTACCTTTCTTTTCATGATAAATTCATTTCTTTCTCGTTATTCTCGAACACTTCTCGCTTGTTTCTCGTTTACCTCTCGCTTTTATAAGGATGCCATACAATCTTCTTTTCTCATCTACCATCAATAATATTCGATATTATCAGATTAACTCATTTTATTTTTGCATATTTCTTTCATTAGTCATTATTTACTTCTGACTTAATGCCTTGAAATATATTCTATATTTACTTGCAAAAAAGTAAAACTATTTGACATTATCAGAATGGTTTTCGAACAAGTCTATAGAAGTAAAACTGATTCTAAGGCAACGCCATAAAGTCTAGATGATAACCAGAGAATTTCGAACAGTAAAAGAACATATGTGCTATTGTCAAAAACTGAAGTTTGGTCAGCAGCAAGAAAGAAGATCGGTAAACTGGAGGTTTTGAGGAATGTAGAACCAATGCTGTTGTTCCTAGGTTCACCATGAAACTGGGGTGGTAGCACCTGTTAGGGTCCCAGATATGGACAAATAATAAACTCTAAAACAAAGACAAAACACTACGAAAATATAAAAATATATTTTTATAGTAATGTTATCAGCAAAAGCTATTTATAGCAAAATTACCAGTAATAGGTTTTTAAAGGAAAATAAGCAGTAATAAATATTATAGTAGACCAACAATAGATTTTACCTGTAGTTGAGGCATACAACTGCGTTCAAAATATTTAGATTTCGGTATTAAATAACCCATAGTGGATGATATGCCGCTAACCAAAATCAATCAACCAACCGAGAGAAGGCTGTTATGATGATAAAATAAATATTGTACATATATAGCACGCACGCCCCGGCCGGTCCTTGGTCAAACCTGGTCAGCAGGGACCACATTATATGACCCTTGCCACACACCGACAATACTAGAAGATGTCTTGGTCCTCAGACTTGTAGGACGACAAGTTGATTACAGGGTCAATTCCATGCTGGTCGATACTATCGCTGGTCAAAGAGCTGTTGGTTGCTGTCCACGCCACTCACACTTTGCTCCGCCCACGTTGTGTTTCTTGATCACAGAGTAGTGGAGATCGAATATCGCCACTAATCGTAGAGCTGGTTCGA
This sequence comes from Acanthosepion pharaonis, assembly GCA_903632075.3. Lineage (NCBI taxonomy): Eukaryota > Metazoa > Mollusca > Cephalopoda > Sepiida > Sepiidae > Acanthosepion > Acanthosepion pharaonis. The sequence continues at coordinate 1,781,344 of CAHIKZ030005591.1, read as the reverse complement.
ACTCCGGCCAAGCTGTTTTATGAAGGAATAAAAAGAAATTATTTCGCAGACGAACAATTTTCAATTTCTTTCATGTAGTTATTTGTGCACCAACATTAACCCTTCCCGCTAAAATCTGAATAGTCACACTTTACCTATTGGTGCTAATTCTTGAAACAGGACTCAAAGTCTAGGGTTCTCTTGGCAGCAAGTCATGTGAACTTCAGTAGAACCTTCGTTTGCTCTTCTCTGCTTGTCTCTCTCCTCTCTCTCCCTCTCTCTGGATCGCCTAATTACTCTGCTTATATTGACTTCAATCCAAAACTGGAGTGGTTATGACGGCATTTGGGAATCTGGTAATTCCCCAGGTTTCTGTACCAAATTGAACAAGTGTTGCTTGTTGTCTGGTTCGCAATATTAATCTTTAAATATTAATCTTTCCAAATTTGAGAGAAACATCCGTCCTGCTGGTGCTGGTTGCGAGTATCGCTCCGCCCTCTTAACTCATTCTTTCTCTTATTTATGACTCGCACCATTACTTCCAAAGGTGCGGAGATAATTTCTCCTTCTTCCTACTCCTGTCTTAGTATTTCATCTCAGCCTCTCTAACAAATCTGATTTTTAAACCGAGTGAGTGAAAGGGAGGTTCTTACTTTTAATCATTAATTGTAATTATCTTATTTTTTAATAAGGAATTTTTAAGCCCCTCGTCAATGAAGACATTTAATAGCCGTTCTACCGACCCGCTATTAGTAAAACTTGTCCACATATCTTTTCGATTAATCGTACTCATGAACCTTACAGGTCCGTTTCGTATTTCAATTTCTTCAAGTGAAGGATAAAATGCTAATTCTCCATTTGTTTACATTTCCAAAATCGTCGAAGCTATTTCCGCTCTTTGACAGGCAGATTATGCTTATCGAAATTACCAAATATTATAACATAATTGAGCCCTTCTCCCGTCTGGTTAACATGAGACATGTTTTCGTAACTTTGATTAAACGGACGGAAATCCATTTCTCAATGTCTGCCTTCGTTTCCAAAATCTTCAACTAACTTCAAATGTACTTTTACTATTCTTTCTCGAACCAAGTGGGTTAAAGCTTTCAAAATGGCCTCTGATAATATCTTTCCGAAAACCAATAAAGTCATTCTTTTCAGGTATGTCTTTTCTTCAAGTTAGATTCTCGATGGGAAACTATTTCATCCCTTATTTCAGTTTCAATGTTATTCCGTTCTTTTAAACTTCTTCGTCTATTCCAGTTCATATTTTAAATTAAATTATTTTAATTAATTATAAGTGTCACATAGTGCCACACATATAGACAGGATCTGGAAATATCTGTTTGCCTATTTTTATTAGTTTTTAAACATTTATTTTTAATTCTTTCTTGTTCATTTACCTTTCTTTTCATGATAAATTCATTTCTTTCTCGTTATTTTCGAACACTTCTCGAATTTGTAAAGCTTTTTACATTTGCGAACCTATTTTGGGGTTCCATTTTAAAATTTGATTTTATTTACAACATCGAAAATATCTAAATAAAGATCCAGAAGTCGATTAACTTTGGCTTCCCGTCCAATTCTTTCTTCCAAATGGGTTCTACGATTTATTGCTTTATCGCTATTTAATAAAGTTTACAGCTGGCCAAAAACTTTGAGAAAAAGCCATCAGTAATTGTGAATACAAAAATTTAGTAACGAAAATTAAAACTTAATCGAACAATTTTCAGTTATATAACGTTGAATGCATAGCATGTATTTCTTTAAAGAGTTTTTATATAAATATATGAAAATATTTTTAGAGATTTTTTAGGGATAGATTTATGGTTATATTGATGAATGCTAAGAATAACATAGACAGGACATGTTATCAATGAGGATTTTTTAAAGCAAGCAGAAACTTCACGTAAGTTTCTTACTAGAAGTAGCCATAAATTCTATGCTAACAGTTTCTTCTCTCGCATTTCTCGTTTGTGGGACTCTATGCTTTCCAGCCAACTTTAATCTGCAAAAATTTAAATGCAATGTCAATCGCAATCTTCCGTCTCTCTGGTTGCTCTCTTCTCTTCCTGCTCGTAATAATTGTTTCTGTTCCTAATTTTGTGCCTTTTTGTCTTTCTTTCTTCTAATCCAATCAGTTTTCATTTACCCAATTATCCTTGTGTCTTAGTGGCTTTATTGCCTTGTATGAAGTGATATCGATTAAAAAAATGGAATTAAAATAAAAGACGGGGGAAATAAGGAAAGACGGTTAAAAGAATTAAAAACCTACAAGACATACTGGACATATTGCAAGGAAAAGAACGAGTTTGTTTGAATCTATGGCAAAATAAAGACTCAAAGAAATAGTAATGAGACAAAAGGAAACTGGAAAGCCATGATCTCATATATCCTGACTCGACATGCACTATGAAATAGATATTTATTCTTTATTATTCGTCTGATTTCCTTTTTATACTAAATCTCTCTCAAGATAAGGCTCAAGAACCGTACGTGGCAGACCGTCACTGAATGAGGTGCGTGATGTAAACGGAAGGGGAAATAGAATTATGTGAAGATCATGAAGATGAGGAGAATATATATATATATAAATATATATAGAACCTTTCCATTAACCTTTTTTTATTTTAATTTCACTTATCACTTGCTCGTTACTCACGCTTCAAGACGAAGCATATCTCTATAAAAGACCCTTTCTTGCCTTCCATCAGTATGGCTGATGCTAACCTTCAGGAGAGTAACTCGTTGCACCTTCGCGGGCTTACAATCTCAGCTGACATGAAGTTGAAAATTTATATTGAATCTATTGCTAGGTCTGCTGCAAGGAAAGTTGACTCACTGAGTCATAGTAGACAATTTTCTCCCCTGAACCTATGTTTATAAGTATACAATTTGCCTATGCTTTGAATATTGTTGCCATATATGGCCATGCGCTGCAGTTGTAATTTTAATAGTATTCAAAGAAGAATTTGCAATGTTATTGGTCCTGACCTGGCATCTCGACTTCAGACCCTTTTCTACCGCCGTAACTTACCTGTGTCTTTTCTATAAATACTTTCATAGTAATTGTTCTGTTGAACTTTCTCTTATGAGGACCTAGACAAAATGAATTTAAGCGTAGTACTCGATAGGCGGCAATTTTTTATACTAAATTTCAATCAATATAAGACTCAAGAGCCCGACGTGGGAGAGCGTTACCGTCTGACGTGAAGGGGAAAGGGAGTAGAAAATGTGAAGATCATGAGGATAAGGAGGATATATAGCGATTGGACCTTGACTTGAAAAAGTTAAGAATATAGTTGTTCTTTGAAGCATCCCCACGGGAGTTTGTTCCAAAGTGTAGCAATTCTCGAGAAAAAAAAAGCTGAGTGGAACGTTCTCCTCACAAATAGAAATACGAAGAACATTCGATTGGGTGGATGAAGAATGCCATGTTTTAGCTGTAATGATTTGAACTGGTGTAACTAAAAAATGGAATGCTCATCTTAACATTTGCCATGGAAACAGCGATAGAGTATCTATAGACTGGCAACGTTGTGTCTACGGGTCAAAGTCAAAACGAAAGACTACTTCCGACTAAATTATTTTATCGGCTCAGCTTTTTTTTTTCTTTTTTTGGTTTATCGGGTATTAAAAATAACAAAAAATAATCAAAAAAATCCAGCACTTTCATGGTCCTTGATCGGATGAATTCCTTAAATCTCGTGACCTAGACTATGAATTTAAGTGCAGTATTAGACTGGCGACGTGGTCTCACAAATTTAGCGTTTAGTTAGCTAGAACAGTAAGTTCTATGCTAACAGTTTCTTCTCTCGCACTTCTCACTTGTGGAACGCTTTTCCAGTTCTATGCTTTCCAGCCAACTTTAATCTTCAAAAGTTTAAATGCAATGTCACTTGCTATTTATTGTCCTCCTGATTACTCTTGTTCTGTTCGCGCTCCTTAGTAATGTTTCTGTTTTTTAATTCCTCCACACCCAGTAACCCCTTGTATCTCAGCAGCTTTACTGACTTCTTTGGGGTGAATACGATTAAACAATATACACAGAGAAAATGTACAACAAGAAGCAGTGTAAGGAATTGAACTACCAAACCGTGGTGAAATTCCTGGGAGTTAAATTATTTATGTATCACTATTCTTATTATTAATTCCCACTGCTCTGATAATTATTACAATATTAATTGTCTTTAAATGCCACATTCTAGCAAATACAGTTATCATATTCTAGAAACTTGTCAATTTTTTTTTTTGCCCGCATGTTTTTTTGACTAACCACTGGTGTCTTAGTGGCTTTACTGCCTTGCTTTGAGTGGACTCGATTTAATAATAATAATAATAATAATAACAATAATCCAACAATTATATTAATATATATCTTTTTGGAGATTCAGGCCGCTAAATGTTGTTAAAATTGTTTATTAAAAACAGAAAATTTACTTAAATGTTTGTATCTATAAAGTAACGTATAAACATATATACATAAATATATATATATATATATATATATATATATATATATATATATATACGACACACACACACACAAATATATATATATTTATATGAAAGAAAAATACAGAAAAAACAAAATTCTGAATATGCATTATTAATGTTAAAATAAACTTAGCTTAAACTTTTCTTGAACGAGTGAGACCAGTAGACATGTAAAGTGTACTGTTCGTTCGTGTACATGCTTCAATGCTGTCGTAACCACTTTTAAATTTAAAGCATTCATATTTCAAAAATTTATAAATTTAATTATCCAAATAATTCAATATTAATCATTCACACGATAACCTTTTCACTTAGGCGAATTTCCTAAGAGTAAATGCGCAATGTTAAATTGCATTTCAAGAATATTTTAAAGCCTTATGTAAGAAACGAAAGTATAACATGTATTAAAATCTCTAACGTTTCATTAATATTCCACTCGGCTCTAGTATCGATATTTTTTTTCCTCAGAATGAGCCACTAATATCGACTTTTAGACTGTTGTATATAGGTCAGACGGTAATCTGAGGCGTTGATTTGTAAGTAGATGGAGCTAAACAAAAAAACCCAAAAAACTCGGTAAAGGGCCGTGTAAATTATTTCAAGTGGCTACGAAATTAAATGAGATGTCATTCCTTGCCATTAGAGAATACATGACCTCAAGTAAATCCCAACACTGTGGCATTAGACAGATTGATAGCTTAAAACAATTTCAGAGTAATATACAATAAATATTTATGAACAAACTGAGAGATATAAATAGATATAAAAAAAAATAATAGATAAATCTCACTTATAAGAAAAATATATTTATCACAGCATGTTTGCGCCATTGTTGGGACCTAAAATAAACGCGCTGCATTCTCTATAATGGGCCTACTTTCCGATTTGGTTTGGTTTGGTTTGTTTTAAGGCATATCAACACTTCAATGAGTTATTTATTTCTGACAATTTTTATTGCTAGTAATATTTTTTTCCAAAAATGTATTGCTGGTAATATTTTTTTTTGCAAAATAAGTATTTCTGTTATTCAAACTTATTTTTACATCTTCATCGTGTTTTGACCCCAGTTTGGGGGTTAACTATTTTGCCCTTAGCTGTAACCCTGACAGATGCTACCACCCCGGATGAAGGTGAACATGGGAACACCAGGAATTAAGAGGTGGTTCCACGCTCCTCAAAACCTCCCAATCCTTGCTGTTGGACTTAGTTTATCTTCATACACAGGGCGCGGATGTAGTCTATAGTCATACCCAGGACGCGGAAGTGGTTTATCGTCATACCCAGGGCGCGGGGGTGTTTATCGTCATACTCATCCGGTGGATGCTTTCATTCCTCTAGTATAATACCGAATATTGCTTACCTACATACACAAGTATAAACTGAACTAATGCTTATATTTAGATTCAGTTATAATACCGACCATTGCTTACTTCATGACTCAAGTATAAATTTTGCTATGTAGCCTCAAGTATAAACACAACTAAGGTTAAACGGTTGATTTACGTTTAACTGTATTAACATTGTCTATAGTCTCGTGACCAATATTTACCGATTGACTATCAAAGCCAGACCAATGTGGCCATCGAACCGTATATACTAAAGTACAAATCTGAACAGTTTTTAACCAATTTAGGAATAAACATTTTCATATACTAGATAATTAAAAATATAATTTAAAACGTCAACAATGCTTATACTGTATACTTCCATTAAAAACTTCAGCTATGATCTAAATGCTGAGGTATTTACCATTTTTAACACACGGTGCTTTATTGGGATAAATAAGTAATTTAATTATAAATGCTATCAATAAAACAATCGTTTATTTATATAGATCAGAAACGATCAGATTGGCAGATAGGATATGAATAAGCAAAAACAAATCTTTTTATATATATATATATATATATATATATATATATATATAGTTGACTGAATATGTGTTTGTTACCCTGGGTTTCACGCTCATGCGATCCTCAGACAAACTGTCTGAGGATCGCATGAGCGTGAAACCGAGGGTGACAAACACATATGCAGTCAACTATATATATCAGCGCAACTAAAAACGTTACCTCTATTACTAATATTGAGCGCTTTCCAACAATCACCGTATATATATATATATATATATATATATATATATATATTCCTGTAATAATATTCATCGGATTCTACCTATGAACGCTAAGAATATACAGCTCGGATTATTTACACGAAAAGGAGAAATACATTGAAAATACTTTCAAACTTCACCAGTACACTAAATATTTCATATTCCGTTCCAATCAAAATATTCAAAAACACAAAACGGCCCCTCCTGAGAAACCCAATGAATCAAAAAATATATTATCCTGCCTACTAATTCTATCACATGTACAATCGAAAAGAATCTATCTAAACTTAACATAAAAGTCGTTACACCAACATCCAAAAACAATAAAACATTTAGGCAACACTAATCTAAATAATAAGCTAAAACCTGAAAGATGAATTTATTCCATAGCCTGTAATAATTGTCACAAAATGCATCCGAGAAACCACAAGGAATCTTAATAAAAGATTATATGAACACAAAAGGACATTTTGCAAAAAAAAAAAAAATACGTCAAATGCGTTGGCTGTCCACCGTAACGACACTGATCACAATTTTGACATAAAAAATGATACTCTGATCAAAAGAGATAACAATTCATTATGACGTAAATGTCTAGGGAGTGCCTTAATCGCAAGGTCATCTACAGTAAATTTGCGCCCTGGCTCATACAACATTTCGCCATTCATGGCAGATCTTGTAATATCACAGTGTGGAATACCTACTTAGAAAAGTAATGGAAATAAAAAGATCATGACTCTAAATGAATTCGGCTGAAAAAAAAATTCTAAAATTCCCAGCAACCCTCTGTCATGCGCATGTGTATTTCTACCAACGTAACAAAATTAATCCAATGAAGTCCTGAAAGACGAAACATATCACAAGTAAACATTTTCCACTTTGTCATAAAATTTCCATATATATATATATATATTTATTAAAGACATTTTTATGTTTAACGTTCTTTTTTATAGATACATGTATTTAAGTAAATGCTCTGTTTATAATAAACAGTATTAAATAGCATTTACCGGCCTGAATGTCCGAGAAATTTTCATAGAAAATATTCGTCCTTTGACAAGATTCGAACCTGCAACCTATACGGAACCGTCATTTACGCTGACGTGCCTTACCGATCGGCCACAAAGGAGCGTTCGGTAGGCAAGGTTGAAGTTTATAAGCAGTAAATTCGACCTTGCCTACCGAACGCTCCTTTGTGGCCGATCGTTAAAGGCACGTCAGCGTAAATTGTCAAACGTCTTTTTCCGTCTTTCATTTTCTTCTCATTTTAACTAAAACATCTCTCTAGATTCTAAAGTCTAGAAGAAGGCCATCTCTTCAACTTTGAGCTGAGCTACCTTGGGCCCGCAGATGAATTTGCAAACCAACACCTCACGCCTGCATAATCTGGGCGTTCTCCTCGCAAACACTCATATGTCTGGCGTCAGACCTGCGAAATCTGACCTAAGTACCCAGCAGGTCTGTCAGGAAGGATAATTCACATAGTCGCCATGGGACTTTAGATTTCCAATGACTAGCGACACGAGAATGGACAAACTTCCCTCATCCAAGCACAAATTGAATATTTTCTGGGATCGAGTCTTCATTATCTTTCCTCAGAGAACTTTTCAACTAGAAATGTTCAACACGTTTAACCGCAAAACGATTGCAACCATTATAAACTAAATTTATCTAACGAGATATATTCCCCAAGATGTTTTTTTACTGATCTATCTATCTATCTCAGTCTTTTCATATCTATCTATCTATCTATCTATCTATCTATCTATCTATCTATCTATCTATCTATCTCTGTCTGTCTGTCTGTCTGTCTCTTCATTTCTATTTATCTATCTATCTATCTCTCCTTATCTATCTACCTATCTCTATTCATATTTATCTATGTACCTCAGTCTGTTCATCTCTCTCTCTTTATATATATATACACGATAAACACACACTCACATATATATTTTTCTCTGTATGTGCGTGTATGCGTGTGTATGTGTTGTGTTATTGTTAAAGTAATTCAATTTAGTCGAGCGGTTCGTTCAAATCAGGCGACTGGTTGAACAATCTCCAAAGTTTTGTTTGTTTTGTATTGCTTGGTTGCCATTCCTGTCAAACGTACGTCCATTAGCGACGTCCACCAAGAACATGATTTAATTTCCCAAATTTCTTTTCGCTTCCCCCGCCTTCCAACTAGGAAAAAAAGTTTTGAAACGCTGACTATTTAACCAGAATATTGTGTTTAGATATAAAATACCAGTCAGAAAAATCACTTGCTATATTAGGTTTCACACAGAGAACAGTTTTGAGCGAAAGTGTTTTCTTCTAAAACTCATAACCTCTGAGTATGCTGATGAAAATGAATGGAATGATTTAGGCGTTGTTTCTCCGATTGAGTTTTCAAATAATAGACCGTTTATTACATGGAATATATTGGAATACTGGAATTGAATGATTTTATAATTAATTCTTAAAATGATATGAATGCAAAATAAGCAGGATCAAAGAGAGAATAGATAGATAGATAGATAGATAGATAGATAGATAGATAGATAGATAGATATAATCGTATAGAGATTAGATAGTGTTGTGGATTCCGGGATGAAATCCGGTACCAATAAATAACAAACGCCAAGAAGGAATATAGGAAAATAAATGTATTAGTGTAATAATACAAACTGGTAATGCAGGTTAGTAGTTCCAGGAATGCGGGTTAGTAGCAAAATATCTATACAGTCTTTGGTATCGACGTATCACTGCATGACTTCTTACTGAGTCTACGCGCATGCTCACTGTGACTCTTGCTCGTTACGTTCGTTCTGGTTCGTCGCTCGTTCGTCCTTCTTTCTCGTTTTTCATCCGGGTATTCATTAGCAGTAGTATATGTATACCCTGGGTGAGTCCATTTGTGTAAAAAGGGGAGAAACCCTCAAGACCCCACCTTCTTAGAATTCTTTTTTTGGAGGAAGGTAATATTTTTTCCTCTTGTGGCCGATAATTAGAGGTTCTGTAAATTTTCTTTTCCTGCTTGTCCTTCTAATTTCTGTCTTGTGGTCTTTGAATCTCAAATGCTTCAAAGATCGTATCCATCGAATCGTCATTTTCTGCCGGTGACGAGCTTGGCTCCTCAACCCTTCTTTTTTGTATTTGGTCAATATGTCTTCTGCGGGTAAATTTTTCGCCTTGTGATAAATATGGCGACAAAGATGAGGACAGTAGTCCGAATAATGTAAATAATATACATATATATATATATATATATATATATATATATATAGATAGATAGATAGATAGATAGATAGATAGATAGATAGATAGATATGAATAGAATGAGATAGCGACACATCCAAATAGATAAATAGACCCAGGGCGAGAAGCCACATTGCCGTAGATATGACCAACATGTAGACAGCCAGATGCGTAGATAGACCGCTGTAAAGTTAATGTGATAGCTATATAGACATAAATCAAACTTTTAAAGTTATAAACTGTCTGGTATAGATAAAGATTAATCTGCAACATCTAATTATGCAGAGCGAATCTTAGTTGCAGAATTTCTAGTAAAGAGTACATTCTTTCGAAGGATCATGTGTTGAACACGGTCAGCATGCTCAGCGCATCGGTCACAAAAATTTGGGATTCACATGACCACAACGATTGACGACTTCAGAAAACTTTCGTCGAACCAGGTTAATTCGGAAGAACCCAATGTTGCCACACGATAGGTTTGTCTCGCAGACATTATAAAAATAGCTCATTGATTCAGACAGGTTTGCAAAAGGAATTTACGACTGAAAAGGTCTCGGCTCGAGCTATATCACAAATTATTAATACACTGCACACATCAACAGAAATCAAATACTGAAATAATACCCCATGAGAAATGTTTAATAAACTTTGCTTTAAATATCAAAACGCATCTAACAGTGGTGCAGAACTCATTTCAACTCGGAACTGATTTCCACTTGGAACTAATTTCAACACGGAACTATTCAAACGAAATTAAAATTTAATTTATTGATTTTCTTAAATTTTGAAAAATAACTTCTTTTTAACGAGAGGTTTTTACAAAAAAAAAATACAGCTAAGTAATCTATTGTTCTTGCTACAAAAATATTGCATTTTCATTGGATCAGATTTAAATGAATAAAAGTAAATAAAAATGTACCACTTTACTCATGTGCAATAAAAAAAAGAATGAAAGTTGCAGAAAAGATGAATTATCATATCTACTCAGGATTTTTAATGCTAAATTAAACAATTAACACAAACTTATTGCATGTTGTTTATGAATTCACGGAAATTGATAACTTTGATTTAAAAAAATATGTTTTATATTTAAAATTTGAAGTCTTTGTATAATATTTTCATTAATAACAGCGGGATTCTCCCATGTCACTGCGTGGGATTTATTTCTAATTCATTCATTTGAAAATGGAAAAGTTATTCTTTAAACAAAAAAATTTCTCATGAACTATTCCTGTTTCAAAAGCAAAAGGTGTTTAAGTGTATGATCTCCCTTAGTAAAAATTGCCAATCGTTTAAAATATTCGTAAAATAAATGGTGCCAATGATTTCATATTATCCCCGCTCCGGGGGTCTTACTATCTAGATCCAGAATTTTAGGTTTTAGTACCATCTCCATTTTGGTATCCGAACCGAGAATAGTGAATAGAACATTGTAAACTATAATTAGTTAAAAGTATTCAGTCCTATTTCTCTAGTAGTTTCGTCTTCAATGCTGTGATTAGTTTAGCCTCCAGCTATATAATCTGTTATTTATATGATGGAGATTGACATATGAATACATCATTCTCCACCATATTTACTGAAAATGTAAATAATTATTTAAACAAAAGAAAAAATAGAACTGTAACATCTTTGAATTAACAGTCCTTCGCCAGAACGTGCAATGCTTGAAGATATTGATCCAAAGTTTCTCCAACCTGTTGAGTTCTTGTTTCAAGTATATGCCTTGCGTATATCTCCCCTTTTTTTTTCCTTGAACGAAAGCTCTACTTAGAATATTAATAGATTCTTCAAAGTTTGTACATTCACTGAACAGTTCGTTTACGTCAGATTATATGTAGTTTATAAGAATATCTAATTCCTCACCCTCAATATGTTTCAGGAAGTTTAAAATTGTTCGGTACCATTTTTTCAATATTTTCTCTGACGCGGGAGTCATCCTATGTTGTAAGCTATAATTAGTTAAAAGTCAAACTTTCAGTTGCTCGCCTCGCGTACACGTACCACGGCTACGCGTACCACGGTTACGTATACCACGGCTATGCGTAACACGCCGGACCGACGGCCGCAACGAATATACGCTCGCTAAGGACAGCCGCCCGTACGAGGACCAGTAATTAGCGCCGGAGAGTCGTGCAGACGAAATTTGTCTTTTGGGAAGATGTCGAACTTTCACTCGGCTCGCGTACCACGGCTACACCTACCATGGCTACGCGTACCACAGTATTCACTAGTATTTCTCTAGTAGTTTTCGTCTTTAAGGTTAGGATTAGTTTAGCCTCCAGCTGTATCATGTGTTATTTATATGTTAGAGATTTACATAGGAATACAACGACAGTGTGATTGTCACACGTCACTACGTGGGATTTATTTCTGATCGTTTCTTATTTAGAGAAAAAAAAATCTTATGAACTTTTACTGTTTCAAAACCAAAAAAAAAAAAAAATCACGTATGATGTTCTTTAGTAAAAGTCGCTAGTCGTTTAAAATGACGAAAACGTTACTTTCCCCGAAATTTTACAAAATTCTAGAAACATCATTATCTATGAGGGAGTGTGTAAGTGAACAAGTTAGAACGAAACAAAATAATATTTTAAAAAAACGTTATTTTCCTTATGAAATTAAGCGTGTCATTCAGAAAGAGTGAACAGGCCTCATGTGGCCCGCAGTTTGCCGATGACGGCTCTACATAGACATATTATACCTTTTTGGAATCAGAATTGAAAACCTGCCCTCCATCTAGTGCTTGAATATCCAACTTGTGATGTTTGTCCGGACGAGTAGGGAACAGTTAAGAATTCAGTTTTTAAAATAATTGAAAAAAAATCGTGAATTTAAAAGTTTTTTTTAATTTATATTGAGTTTAAAGTAACATCAAAAAACTGCATTTAAAGCTTTTTATTTACACTATTTACATTATTCGGATTTGTGTAGTTGTTGTCATATTCCCTGTTTTTCGGATGTTGCATGCTCTGACCTTCAACAAAGATGAGGACAACAGTCCCTACAATGTAAATAGTGTAAGCCTTAACAATACCTCAGAAATATAGACAGATATTAAAACTGTTTAAGTTCAGTTTAAAATATCCCCAAAATTTTGTGAATTGAGAAAATAAATTTTGTCTCTTCAAAGAATCAGAATTAAATTGAGAGGTTTTTTGACGTGAGGTTTTTAAGTTCCGTGAGTTTGTGATTTGAAGAATTCGGTTTTTGGCATGAATTTGAATTTCGGCTGTGTAATCGAACTTTCGGACCAAATCAGTCACTTGACAGGAATTGAAGTTTTAGCCTGAATCAGAGTTAAAGTGAGTTTTTGAATTTCCATGCAGTGAATTGAGCAATTAAAAGGGCAGATGTCCCTTTAGATTTGGGCCGGAGTTCCAATTAGCCTTTCGCAAAATCTAGTTTAAATGTCCGAACGAAGTGCGGCTTTTCAGCTTGTTATACAATAAATTCAAATATCTGAATAGTAAAAATAACATAACTCAAGTTCATAAGTATAAATATCCAAAATTGCAATTAGTTTTCCTAAACAGTAATTACATATATATATATATATATATATATATATATATATATATATATATATATATATATATATAGAGAGGGAGAGATAAGTGTGAATATAAACTAAGTAACGAGATATTAGCAACTGTATATGCGTGATATAGCGTGCATACGCAGATAAACAAATTAATATAAATTTAATTTATGGTGCAAATAAAACAATGCTCATTGTAGTTAAACAGGTTATGAAGTATATATTAATAAATACACATATACGTACTTTTGTAGTGCAATATAAAGTTCGATGGTACCCCAAGTCGTCAGCCACGAATGGCGAATGAACCAGTTAATACAGTCGTTTAAAAAAAGGACAAAAAACAACCGTATTAATCAGTTAATACAGTTGATTTTTTTTTAAAAATCTCAATTAAAGGATTATTCGCCATTCGTGTCTGACAACCTGCGAAAACCTTGAAACTTTAAGTTGTTCTACAAAAGTAGGTATATGTGTTTATTTATTATATATATATATATATATATATATATATATATATATATATATATAGAGAGAGAGAGAGAGAGAGAGAGACAGACAGACAGACAGACAGACAGACAGACAGAGTGAGTGAGAGAGAGTTAATGAAAGTAAAAGTTTTGCTGACTGATGTTACCTTCAGCATCCCGGCTCCAGAGTTTCGTAGACGGACCTGTCTATTCACTCTTCAGGGTTATATATGAGAGATGTCTTAAAATAGGACTGGTGTCACAAAAAAATTATTTCCATTCCAAACAATAAGCGCCCCCCCACCTCGAGTTTAATGCACTTTTTCCATCCTTCACTGTCATGATTCTATGCACTATGATTAGTCCACACTACTGCCCGGCGGTGATCATTATGATACTTATCGACAAGATCGAACTTGTCGATAAAGTTCCGAAATGGCTTCACATTCGGATTCTTAGTACCTAATTTTTCCACAATACTATGTATGTCAAAGTCAAGGACGGCATTTGAATCGCTTGCTGAAACTAGCCGACGAGACGTCGTGAAAATCTCTCGACCTGCCGAAACAATTCAGACCGCTCCGCATGGTACTCGGGTGCATAAACCCCAAGGAGACGAAGAGACTTATCCATTACGGTAACATTCATTACGCAAAGCCTGCCCTTCGGATCTACGAAAACAAGAGTACACGCCGCATTCAAATACTTGTCACGAGCCAGAAAACACCTCTTGGACATTTGTCAAAACATGCTGAATAGAGGACCAACCTTTTAGATAGTATGTATTCACGATCACGAGTTGAAAATCTGGTCTCCTATACACAACAGACATCCACACCAAGAGGCTGAAGATCGCGACCGAGACTCGCCCAGTGAGTCTCTGACCTCAGGCATCGACTATATATACTAACCAACAAGACAGTCATGATCAGTCCGATTAGGGTAGCAGGTCTGCATTAAACATGGCCGGGTTAAGACACCGATGGTCTGTCTTGACCTATCTCACTTTTGATAGTATCATCAAGAGACAAGCCAGAAGAACGTTAATTTTAGAGCTCTATACAGTGATGGGTAGACAAAGAAGCCAGAGTATCTCTGAACAAATCTGATTCAGTTGTTTTCGCCAGGGTCGAAAATGTCCTGAAGGCGTCATTTGCCTTTTCTACCATTGGCCATATTTATTGGGATCCCTGTCCCGATTGCACTACAGTTAATACTCTCTTGGCGTTGGAGAATTTTCTAAGATTTTTAATGTCTTTTGAGTTGACTTCTTTGAAATTTAGAAGATATCTTAAATATTTTATTTTTTCGGGATTGCGTTAATGACTTTTCCGCATGCTTCCTCGAAACCTGGAACACGTCTTCCTTAAATTGTGGATGGGTTTAGACTTTTTCTTTTTTTTCATTTGATTCTGCCGATGGACTGCCGTGTCTTATTTTGGGGGGTGAATTCATCGAAGTGTGAGCAGGAGATGGTTCTGGAGTGTTTAGGCGTGTTGTCTTTTTTGGCGGGGGATTTTTTGAGAGGTCATCTTCGATAATGAGGGTGAAAAAAGTTTTTGTGGCTGTAGGTGAAATCGAAATATGCTTTTTTTTTTACTGAAGGGTAAGACGGCGCCGAGGAAGTAGGTCGTGCGGCTTGAGATGTTTTTTGGACTTCAGAACTGCTATTAGTTGTTATAATTCCTCCTTTTTTCAAACATTGTCTCGTACTTTATTGTCATCTCATCACGGCCGGCATAGCTGGCCGGGTTATCAATTTTTGAACTGGTAGAGAGAGTGGGACTGTGCGTGTCTTTACCCGTGGAGACTTCTGGGGACTGAGGTCCCGCTGTCTGTAGCTTCCCTCTGGTCTTGCCAATGACCAGCCATTCCCCCCTTTTTCTTCTCCACAATCGTACAAGTGGCTGGCAAAGGCTTTTTTGAATATTGGAACTGCGCACTGGACTTAATCGGGGGGGGCTTTACTACACTGGTGCTAATCGTTGATATGCCCATCACAGGCGAAACGGAAATAACAGACTGGACCAGAGGGCGATTTGGGTCGGCTGGGCCAGAAATCCAGAGGCCTTTTTCTCTGAACTGGAAGAGGAGACGTGGCCCCACTTCCAAAGGTTGGTTTGCGCCCTATCACAATGAATGGCACTTTATAGCCTCTACATGTAGGCAGTTGGGTACGGAGATGAAGGCTTTACGATCCATCATTATCTCAAAGTTCAGTTCGTCAGATGTAGCACTTTGTATCTGACGGTACTGTAGCAGATAAGCGGCGAGTGCTCTCCTAAGGCACTGAGAAGGAACCTCATATATTCATACAGGGTCCTTAGCCAACGCTCATATTCCGTGAAGATTATGAGGTCTTTGGTTATAAGGTCTCAACTAAAGGTTTCCTCACAGTCGGTAGGCGTTGGTAACAGAATGTCCTACATGAAGTAACTTTTACCCTTGGTTACTCTTTGGAGTTTAAACTCCAAGGACGTCAACAATTTTATCACTGTGCCTTTAGTGGAGTGACAAAATTTGCAAGAAACCTTATCGACCAAAAAGACAGAAACAATTCTTTTCTCAGCTCTCTGTATTTCCAAGAGATCAGCTTCTTTGATAAGATACTAGTAATTCTTGGTTCTCTCCAGGAACTTTGTAAGGTAGATTGTACATTTCGTGGGCAGAGGCAGCAAGACGACGATCCTTTGTCGTTGGCGTCGTTGCCCAATGCCATTTTCTTATTTTCGGTTGGTATATATTTTCTGATTTCGGAGTTTGGGCCATTTACGGCCACAATACTGTGTTAATTTTTCTTTTGTCATCGATGTTAATATCCTCCTGGTTTTTTACTTTATCCTTTTTGTTTTTTGTATTCAATAAACACGTTCTTCTTAACAGACAGAGTTTTGTTAGACATTTTAAAAGATTGTGGCGTTTTATTTTTTGTTTTATGGATTTTTCTTATAGGCAAAAGAAGGAAATTTAAAAAATAAACAAATTGACCAAACGAAAACAAAAAAGAATCAGTAAAGAATAAATTAAAACAAAAATTAAAGTATTTCTACAAAGCGAGGGTGAAATAAAAAATAAAACTAGTTTAACGAACAAACAGTAAAAATAAAAAAAATTAAAATAGAAGGAAACTGGGTTTATCATCAGACGAAGGAAATTACAAAATGTTTTAAGGAGTAAAATTTAAAAAAAAACTTACTTGCAAGATATGAACAATAAAAATAACGCAGAAGGATGTTCTTTTAAATTAAATAAATAAAATAACAAAATCAATGCAAAATATTTTTTAAAAAACAAAGGGAGATAATAAAAATAAACGCACGTATAAAAAAGCAATAAATGGTTCGTTTATCAAGAACAGAAAATGGATGAAATAAACTGAAAAATAAAAATAAATTTGAGAAAAAAGTCTCGTTTAAAACAAAAATTAATCTGGGAAATAAAATTAAATATTGGGTTTTAAAGACACGGTTTTTACGAATACGAAAAGAAAAACTTAAATACTTACAACAAAATTAAAAGCAAGAAAAGAAAAATAAATGAAAAAGTATATTGCCACAAATAAAAAGACGCTACATCAGAAAAATAAGAAAATAAATAAAATTAGCTTCTTGACGGGGGAAAGTAACAGAAAAATAAAACTGAAAAATAAAATACAAAATCGCAACAGATACAGTCAATGTAAAGTAAATGCAATCCAACATAACTTAATTTTTTTTTTGAAATTAAAATAAAATGAATGCAAAATCCATAGTGCAGTTCATGTAAGACTTAAGGGGTCAGACGTAAGGCCAAAAGGCAAACGCCATGTATGTTGCGTTTGGACTCGACTATTTCTATATATGGGTCTGTGATGCATTATGGGTAGCCTATTGTATTATTTTAATGGTTATTCTGATGGGAAGTAACAGTTATATTTCGAATTAATCAAGAAGTTATTGAATTGGGAATAACTGTGGGTTTGGGATGCGGTTTTTAGGCTGATGATTTTCTTGTTTCCTAACAGTTTTTGTTTATTATTGATTATTTCATTGTCGGATGCCATTACTATATTTTTTGTGAATATCTGTGCGTTCATGGATTGTTTATTTGTTTATTTATTTGGATTAATTAATTTTACTTATTTTTGTTTATTTCTTTTATTTATTTACTTTTGTTTATTCGTTTTTAGTTTTCAATTTTTATGTAACAAAATAAAAGTTTGGTCTCATGCCTATATTTGGAAATGAGCCCTGATTGTTTATTTAGGAATTTTTGTTGGTCTGGATAGGTAATTATAGCTATTTTCTCCTCCAGAGAATGTTTAGTTTTTTTAAAGTATTGTTGTATGCTGATGATGCTTTCCTTAATTTCCACAGTAAGTTTGGCTTGATCTTTTTGGTTTTGAAAATAACCGATAGAATAATACGACTACCCACAATGCATCACTTTTATATTTGCATAAGCACTATACTTGATATTGAGCACTTTAACCTATAAATATAGCATTCCTTATAATATATATTTTATCATTATACACACACACACACACACACACACACATATATATATATATATATATATATATATATATATATATATATATATATATATATATATAATACGCTAATATATTCTTCCTGATGGAGAAAATGAAGAATCCATTTAAAATGGGACCAGTGACAGTTGATCAATTTAGATTTTGGGAGGATGTACTAAAAATAAAATAAAGTAAAAGAAAAAAAGTAGCAAACAGTATTTGCGCCCGAGCGTAACTTTTTTCTGTCAGAATAAACTTTGACATGTAAAATGATATTTTAGAAGGTATCTTTTCTCCTTATTTGCTAAAAAAAATACGAAGAAGAATGAGGGGAAACCAGCGTTGTTGACGCTGAAAACAGTTCTTTTTTTTATTAGTAATTATTTTTTTTATTTGATTCTTTCTTTCAGTCTTTATTTCTTTCTTTCATTCTTCTTAAATTGCTCAGCCTAAGGCGGTCTATATTGCATCCGTTGTCTTATATTCCTCGTCTGTACAAGGGAAAATTCTAGAACGAAGACACAAACAACTAAACATATACTGAAGAAGAAAAAAACATTTTAGAGAGTTTTGGTATATATATATATATATATATATATATATATATATTCTTGTTTGCATGTATGTGTAAAGAGAGCTCAATGTGTTTACAAACACAAACACACATATACACACACGCATATATAGGTTGCGATGAAATAATGGGTTCAGTTTGACATTCCAACCACCTGAAGAAGGCCGGGCGTACAGAGTCTGAAACGTTGTGATAAATATGTCAACAAAGATGACGATGATAGTCCGTGCAATATAAATAGTGTACACAATAACTCATCTCAGATATATATATATATATATATATATATATATATATATATATATATATATCCAGGTAAAATGAGGACAATTGGAGCATGATTCCACTGTAGGTGACATTTAATTTTACATATATATATTAAAATATATTATGAATTTTATAATATATTTCAATATCCTAAAATAAATAATATACATATAAGTAAAATATAATATACATATATATATATATTGATTGCTTGGGCCATTAACTGGGACCTGAATGTTAGGAAGGACTTGATAATTCAGAAGACTCTTCCATTGATTCCATATACAATTCTATCACAATTATATTCATAAATGATCGGAGTATACTCTTAGGCATATTATGTAAAATAGAAAGAGGGTTGAATCGAGAAGTGAACCCCGGAGGACGTCTGCTTGGGTCTCGGAATACTGACTGGTAAAAACTACCCTCAGGGAACGACCTGTTAGGAAGGAATTAAAATTAGGATCTTACATCTCACCAATGGAATACGACCCACATATATATATATATATATATATATATATATATATATATATATATATATATATATATATGTATGTGTGTGTGCGTGTGTGTGTCGATGGATAGTTTCGTGCGGAGACAATTGCGTCTGTGGACATTTGCGTCCCTAGACAAACGCGTCCTTGGATAATTGCGTACCTCTGTTTATTTTTTGAAGGTACCATACTTTGTTTTCTTGCTAATTGCAAAACAATTTGTAATTATTCTAAATAAACGAAAAGGTATTTAGCATAAATTTTGAAAGAAAGACAATTACAGCCGCCACTATCACAAGCAAAAACGCCGATAAAGCAAAAACATACTGGCGATGTATAGCAAAAACATACTGGCGATGTATAGCAAAAACTTACTGGCGATCTTGCAACACTGTTAATCTATCATTGCATTTTAAACAAAAATAAACTTTTTTTTTAATTTTATTTCTTTTATTACTTTTAAAAAAACTAATAAATACTACCTATGCTTTTTACAAAATTTATGGTACTTGCCTTTAAAATCTTCCAAAAATTATCAGAGGTACGCAGTTATCCAGGGACGCATTTGTCTATGGACACAATTGCCCGGGACGCAATTGTCCAGTCCTCAACTGTCCTGGAACCTCTGAGCGACACCCGCATTATGATAGAGTAATCTAGAAGAGTTGCCGTTAAAAAACTTGAGGATTAATTTGGCCAGGCGCAGTGGATAGTTGTCCCGTAGATCGATGACCTTATTTGCGATCAAATGCTTCAAACATTACAGGCACAATAAATTTTCAATATGACAAATTGATAAAAACAGTGCTTTATGTAACAGTGCTTTATGTAAATAATAATAACAATAAATTCATATAATCTTATATACAATCATTGTTTCATTTAAATTTGCATCGATATCAGTTGTCAGCTGATATCTTCTTGAGGACACAGCAGTAAATCGTTTCGAGAGTTATCGTCTTGGGAAAAACGTTACCTGCGTTAAGCTAGTACCTGAGTTCTTGATTAATTATCATTTAGACGAAGGCTGACAGGACAAAGAAGGTATAGTACGTCAAGCTATATGACTGTTCCGTGTATGATACAGGTTCGATTCCTGTCGGAGGACATATTTTCTTTGAGATTTCTGGTACATCGGGTCGATAAATGTAGTTAATATTGTCTATTATAAACAGAGCGTTTACTTAAATATTTGTATCTATAAAAATAACGTATAACTAGAAAATATATTAAAATAATTTTCGTAGTTACTCCATTTCATAATATATATATATATATATATATATATATATATATATATATATATATATATATTATCTCTCTTACTAATATTATCTCTCTCTCTCTATATATATATATATATATATATATATATATTGAGAGAGAGGGAGATAATATTAGTGGTTAATATATATATATATATGTATATACACACACACACACACACACACACACACACATATATATATATATATATATATATATATATATATATATATATATATAAATTTCAAGAGGTAGAATCCAGGTAGAACTCAATGTCCAGGACAGCCCACAGAAGACGGACGGAGATGGAAGGACAGCGTCGCCGTAAGCAATGACGTACAGTCTAAGAGAATATATATATATATATATATATATATATATATATATATATATATACACCCATTGCTGACGGCGACACTTTCCTTCCATCTCCGTTTGCCTTCTGTGTGCTGCCAAATAAGATAGAGCCTGATCCACGAACGACATGTCCTCGGACACAGGTGGCAAGGAAACATACCCGGCGCGGAAATGGCAGCGTGCAGATGACGCTGTTGTCGCCTCCCCTCGACCGTTCCTAGTCTCTCTTCGTCAAAGTGTACCACTCCGGCGACGCAGAGAGACCGCCAGTCGATCCGATCCCTTGCGCGATTCTCTAATTTTGTTGGGGCAATGTTGCAGGAGACAAGAGCACGGTATGCATCGAAACACGACAGCAGTTGTATAGCGATTTTTACATGTTGTTTTAATATCCTGAAATAAAAAATATTGCTCTACTCTGTACTGAGCCCTCTTTTAAATTAAATGTACGAACGTTGGAATAGTACTTTATTCGTTCTCATCTTACCTGTGTATATATATATATATATATATATATATATATATATATATATATATGTGTGTGTGTGTGTGTGTGTGTGTGTGTACTAGCTGCATGGCTCGGCGTTGCCCGTGCTAGATTCAAAATCGTACGATTCATACAGCAATCGCTATCACTTGACTTAAAATACTGCGAATTTTTCTAAGGTTTATACTAAACATTAAATCTGTTACGAAAAAAGAACTAAACAAAATGAACACAAAACGATCAGCTTTAAAAAAGGACTCGTAACTGGAAAAAACGAATGAAAAAAGAATGTTAACAACAAATACTTTCTCACGCCCAACCCAGTTCAGCCGAACCAGAATCAACGTTGAGTTTAAGCAAGCGAATCAGCCAATTGGAGTAAAGTGCCATGCAGATTTAAATTTTTCCCACTTGTAACGAATGCAGCTAACGTTTTTTTTTGCATGATAGCATGCTAGTTGACATTCGTGTCAGTCAGCTGTTGGCTCTCACGCTGGCCAATAGAATCTTCCTGCCTATTCGTGGCAGCCAGGTATAGGCTCTCATTCTGGCCAGTAGAAAATGGCTGCAAACTACATGAAAACTGCCGTAGAAGCATGAAAAATCGATTATTTCCACTATTGATGGGAGTTGGGAAATGCAACATCCTGCCTTTTATAGATAGAATATATATATATATATATATATATATATATATTCTCTTTGCCTCGTTAGCCAGACTTTCCCTGACGATCCGTTTAGGTGAAACCTAGGTAGGTTTGTCTGGCTCACTAGGTGTATCTAGGTCTGCTCTACGGTTGTATTGAGCTCTTTTGTTAGTTAGTTGTTACTCGTATCGGGGTTTTTCTTTGTGCTTCAGACCTGCATCTGTGAGATTTTTTTTGTCGGCAGAAGTTCATGTTTGTAGCTCTTTCTTTTTTAAAACCTTTTTTCCCTCGAGATTGATTTGATTAGCAAATCAAAAATTCGAGGGTTTTCGAAACGAGTTCTAGTTATCTATATATATATATATATATATATATATATATATATATATATATATATATATATATATATATGTATGTATGTGTGTGTGCGTGTATATCAGTCTGTTTTTATGTATCTGGGAAAGAGTTTGTAGGGTGGAAAATAATTTATTATCCACAAGGACACGGAGACATTTCTGGATTCTATCGAGACATTAAAGTGAAAAATGTCCCGTTCCTTTATGGCAGCATTACTCCATTTTCTCCATGCTCTTTCTCTTGAAAAGGCAGATGTTATCACGCGGAGCCAGGTACTTATTGATACAGAGAACTGTCCATTTTTCCAGCGATGGATCCTACGTGTTCCACTTGAGGTCTGGCCTGAGTTTCCGTCCCAATAGGCGTTAAATATGAAGCGTTTGTGAAATAACATATAAACTGAAATTCAAGGGTCTGAATTTAATTTTGGTGACCACAGCATTTTGCTTATGGCGTCGCGACCCATAGTTTAAGAAGCGCTGGTATAGATATTAACAAATGATTGGAGTATACTCTTAGGCAGATCATTTATGTAAAGTAGAAATAGGATTGGACCGAAAAGTGCACCTTGGGTGACGACTGCTGTTACAACTACCTTCAGGGAACGACAGGGAAGCGAGCCTTGGGGAACGTACGCGTTGATCGCTTAGGCCTATGTTTAAACAATTCTGATATTTTTAAATTTATGTGCATTTTTGCTGTGGAAATTTCCACTTCGTTCGTATCTTAGGCTTTCAATTATAGAAAGCAGATCGAAGATTACGAGTGAGTGCTGAAAAGTTCACTTTCAGACCAAGAAGCGATTCGAAATAAATTCTGATTTTCCTTCATAAAAATACATTTGTATCTCTACTGAAAATGTATAAATTGCTCTCGAGTAGTTTGTAACATTTATTTGTCATCTCCCAGTGGCTTCTCTGTCTTCGGGCAGAGTCCACTCAGGGGCGGCTCCGTCAAAGGACAGAGTCGCAACTGAGGAAAATTATGATGAGAGGTGCCAGCCCTGGGTAACAGCTGCCCGCGCCCTCTCATTGCACCAAAGAGGGGGATCGGTGTTTACACTGAGGCCAGCACAACCGACGGTTGCTGGGGCTCGGGGAATATGTGTTCGGATGTACGCATTCGGGCTCCCCATATTAAACCGACCTTGTGTCACGACCTGACTCATGGGGGGTTGAGTAAATACAAACTAAGTCCCTCTCTACCAGCCATTTAAAACATGCTGGCGATGAACCTTTTTGCGTTGTGAACATTTTAACCACACCAACTCGTATAATGTAAGAAATTAGCATTCATAATTTGATGATGTATTATAATAATAATAATAATAATAATAATAATAATAATAATAATAATAATCGTGTTAATAACCAGCAGATCAAGTAGAATTAACGCATCTACGAGCCTCTGCAGAGTCGGACGATTCCTCTCTGATTTGATTTATTTTTGTTGATCTTCCTGAAATAATGAAGAAAGGAAACAGAAAAGGGAAGAGTGTCATTGGCTTTTGAACTGAAGTAGAGGAGAAAAAAATGGCAGGAAAGCCGAGCTATATAAAAATTGTTCACTTCTTTAAGTAATTATTTTTTTAATCATTTGTTACGCTAATGACGATAGTCGAAAGTTAATTGCTTCTAGCCTAATTCAATTTGGACATTTTTTCCCCTTCCGCAGAAAGCGACCACAACACATCGACGCTGTTTAATTCTGGACCCTAAAAAAATCTCACTCACACCAAATTAATTTGTAAGACGTTTTAAATTGATTAATCATAGAAAACGGCTTCGCTTTCGTTGTCCAAATATTTGATCCGCCATTTTCATTTATCTTTTCTTCACTTTTCCATTTATCTTTCTTTTTTTTAAGAGACAATCAAACCTTGAGCGGCAAAAATGTATCGCTTTTCGTGTTTAGTTGTAATTATGAAGAATAATCGATCATTAACTGACAAATTGAAGTTAAAAATTAATTTTCTTTTTCGTTTTCCTTTCCTTTTTGTAATCGCCCAGAGTTTTAGTCTATCAGTGTCTATGTTTTCCTATCAAACCAATGTTCTGAGCTTGGTCCATATATTTTCATTTTTTTTTCTTTCATTTCTTTCTTTCTACCTTTCTGTGGGACTCTCTGTTGGCAAATAGTTTTTAATGCCACGTTCCACTTTAAGACCTTCAACATGCTTTTTTTTTCTTACGTCATCGAGTGACCATAAATTATTTTAAGGCATTTCAGCGTTTTTTGTTTTTTTGTTTTTTTTGTTTTTTTGCGGTGAAAAACACATCGGATATTTAAAGAAACTTTCAGGACTGATTGAGGAAGAAATGAAATTATTTGAGAAATTCTTATTTTTAAAGAAATGTTTAGTAAAAAATATTTTGTTTAATTTTATCCTTCCAGAAATTCATTCTTTTATTACGGCTTATTGCTTATATTAGCTATAAGCAGAAGTCTTTGGAGATTTTAAATCATCAGTGTCTTTTGCAACACAGGCCCCGACCAGTTACCGAAAATCTGCCTTGAATCGTAAAATAAAAAATGGAATAAAACCAAGACATTATGTAATTAGAAAACTTTAAATTATTTTTATGAATAAGATATATAATGGACACTATTGTCTTAAGTGGGCAGCAATCATAACTCTCCACAGCTTCTTTTCTTTTATTATCTGTGAATTGCCATGCCTTCTAGGGAAACATTGTCGTGTGGTTTCCCATGATTTTCTTCACAATTTTTCTTTTCTTAGACTGTTTGCCATCTAATATTTATATATTATCCTGCTTTTGACTCCTAGGTGGGGGAAGAAGAAACATATTCTTCACTTTCCCACGAGCATTAATGTGAACCTGAATTCGGCTCGCTGATTCCAACTCCTACGCTGATATCTCTTACACCAACCGCACACCCTTTATCAAACTGTACTAAAATTTTCTCAATCATGTTTTTTTTTTGTCTGTGTGTTTATTTTCAGTGGCATTATCTGTTATTTGCCATGATTTTTGGAAATGATAATCGTTTGGAATTTACAGCTTTCTTTCTCTTAGATTAGTTGTCATCAAAGTGTACACTGCTATTTAACCCATTGCTGGGGGAATATCTACCGCTTCAGGTTTTTTCCAATAGCGTCTGTGCAAAAATGAACACAACAGACGAGACCGGAAGTGGTAGTCAGCTTCTCTGATTCCCACTTTCACTCCAATATCTGTTAATCTACACGTATATCTATTCAAATTTATATATAACTGGAATAATAATAATAATAATAATAATAATAATAATAATAATAATAATAATAAAAATGGCTATAGCGATAACTATATTTATACAATATTTATACGACTTATATTCAAACTATTTTCCTCATTTTTATTGTTGTTATCACAGCGTTTTGACAGTTGTACCCTTCGGTCTGCATTAGGTGTATATAGATTTATTTAATTTGAAAAAAAAAAAACAAAAACGAAACAGCATAACACGTTCGAAATTTGTTTAAGAATCTAGTTTTGCTTTTTGCGTAAGCCAGTGATTCTCAATGTTTTCCAGGTGGACTACCGGTGGTCCACATAGCATTTCTAGTGGTCCATAGAGAATTTGTAACCATAAAAAATTGTAGCCATTTCACCAAAAAAATATCTAAATTATTTATATTTTGAAGAATTAAAGAATATAATATTTAGTTTAATTGCACACATGTATGGACATGTGTGTAATTAAACAAAATATTATATCATATATTTGAAAATTTCAAAATTACGAAGGTATTATGCAGTGATATATTTATTTAATTTTTTATGATATATATTTATTATATACATATATAAATGTTATATATATATATATATATATATATATATATATATATATATATATATATATATATATATATTTTTTCATTCATATAAAATATATTATACATATGTGTTTACTAAAATAAATTGTAAAGTGTAAATAGATTACTTTTTTCTTTTCATTGAGTAATTTAGTGTGAAATTTGAACAGCCTAAAATAAAAGTCTGAGTGTATTTTTGAAGAAAAATAGGATCTATGGGCTGCAAAATGTTGAGAAGCACTGGCGTAAGCGGTCGACATACGATTAGTGTTTTAGCGCCTTTTTTTAAAAATTAAAAATGCAATATAGTTTTTGCATATCTTTTCTCTTAAAATTTTTATATTTACAATAATCCAATTTTCAATTCGCCCTGCGTTTGCGAAAAGTTTAGACAAATGATAAGGCGAAACGCTTCAAAATTTTGGAATTTCACTCTTGAAACAAATATTTACACATGGTTAGTTGTATGTTGCATGCTGAAGAGTAGAAATCAAAAGAATTATTCTTCGCTGTTACAAAGGAAAACAAATCTTAAAAACTATTGTTTAACATGAAGTTCTGTAAGATTAAATTAGACTCCCCGTGACCCGTTGGGTCACTGATAGTTCAGGTTATAATACATTGATGTTGACTTCAACATTAAAATATTATCTGTTTGAATAAAGTTGAAATAAAAAAATACTTACTGTATAAACAACTCGTATTTTTAAATCATATTCACTTAAAATATTTTTAAATCACATTAATGTAAAAATATATTTTAATATGCCAAAAAACATTTTAAAATCATATTCACTTGAAAATATATTTTTTAATATGGGAAAAAATATTTTTTTAAATATTTAAAATATTGTTTGTTTAAAAAAAGCTGAAATATAAATAAGCACGCACGAAATCTCAGAGGTGGAAAGAGAGAAGTGAAAACCATTTATGTGCACAATCAAGATGTTGAATTAGGTCACCATTTGAGATGAACTCGCATCATTTTCTTCTCTCTCCACTTCCTACATGATAATAAATTTAAATCTTTCTTTCACCCACTCTCTCTATATGACTTCTGGCAAACACACAAGCAACGTTCACAGAGTTTTATAATAATAAAGATTAAAGAAATTATTAAACCGCGGAGTAGGATTTTTCTCAATATATTTTTCCAAATAATTCAGCTTATTCAAATTTGATGGATTGGTTTGCAAAATTGAACGAAATGTAGTAGAGCATGTACATTTCAACAAAAATGTAAGCGATAACTTTAACAATACGAAATGCTGTAAGGCTTTCAACGCATGCCAGTGTGTTACAAAAAGGTTATAGTATAGTAAAACTGCAATAAACTCTCAAATAGCTTCCACAAATAATATTTGTTAAAGTGAAAGATTAAACATCCATTATGTCGGTGTCAGCAAAAGAAGCAGCCCAAAACGCGAATAATGTATTAGAGACACCGAAATCAAGCGAGTACAAAAAAGAACTATAACAAACGCCAAACACTTCAACAAGTTAGAATTAGGCTAAAGAAAGAAATATCTACGCATGGCCAGTTGTATGTTGTGTGCTAAAGAGTAAGAAATTCTAAGAATTTATTCTACATTGTTATAAAGGCAAAAAATAAATTTTCTTAAAAATATTATTTATCATGAAGTCCTATAAAATTAAATTAAATTAAAGAAATTATTAAACCGCGAAGTAGGGTTTTTGTCAAAGCATTTTTCCAAACAAACCAACTTCTTCAAAATTCATCGATTGGTTTGCGAAATCGAACGAAACGTAGAGGTTGTAAATCTCGACACAAATGTTAGTGATAACTTCAACAATACGAAATACTCTGAGGAATTTCCATCATAATATAAAAATAAGTTCGGCATGACAATCAACTAATTTAATGATTAAAATAACAAATACTTATTTGATAAAACTGCACTATTGTTTTTACTTATCTTTTCCTTATATACAACAATCTAGTTTCTAGTTCTCCCTGCGAGAACTACAAAAAAAAAAACAATCTCAAGCACAAGCATTTCAAAAAGTTGGAATTTGACTCCAGAATGAAATATTTACGCATGACCAGTTGTATGTTGCATGCTCAAGAGTAAGAAATCCTAAGAATTTATTCATCACCGCTAAAAAGGAAAAAAAAAGAAAAAAGAAAGAAACATTCTTAAAAAACATTGTTTACCACGAAGTCCTATTAAATGAAATAAACTTTTTTTTGTCGAAGTATTTTTCAACAAAACAACAATAAACTCTCAAATAGCTTCCACAAATAATATTTGTTAAAGTGAAAGATTAAACATTCTTAAATTGGTGTCAGCAAAAGAAGCAGCCCAAAACGCGAATAACACATTGGAGACACCGAAATGAAGCGAGTACAAAAATTTAACTACCTGGGAAAGTGTTCTGACAGCCTACACAAAATGTGACACCGAAATCCGAAGTTGCCTTGCAATAGCAAAACGCGCCATGCAAAAACTCAGCAAAGTATAATTAAACAGTTTCGTAAGAAACAAAGAAAAGAAATGCCCAACTGTTTTGAAATATCGGTCCTTCCATATGGCAGTAAATGATTGACATTCTCCTCACTGATGAAGAAGAGACTTCAAGCAGCTGTGATGTACTTCTAAAAAAGGATGCTGAGAATAACATGGACTGAACCTGTGTATAACAAGGTAGTTGTTTAGAAAAATTGAAACAAAAGGGATGCTTAAACATAGAAACATAAAAAAAAAACACTGTTGGAATTTCTCGAGTATATATTGAGGAAAGGGGATTTGGAATATTTGGCACTCGTAGGATACACTGAACAAAAATAAAATACAGTTGAAATTACTATTGAGGAAAAAGAGCTTGGAACATTGGACACTTACAGAACATATTAAACAGGAAAAAAGAGATATGAAATTTCTAGGGCACATATTGAGGAAAGAGGGTTTGGAAAATTCAACACACACAGTATATATTGAACATAAGAGGAACAGAGGAAAGCAGTCCTTAACCTACATAACAAGTTTATGCAAATGTTTAGCAGAAAAAGGAGTAGGAAGTCAATCAAGAGAATGAATCATACTAAGATAGGACATGAAATTTTGGATAAATGTCATCATCGACGTCTTGAAAGGACACAACACATAGAAAAAAGTTATCTTTCCTACATAACCTCTTAAACCGAACTTCCGTAATCTGATTGAGTTGACTGGATGTAACCGTAAGTTCTATGCTAATAGTTTCTTTTCTTCTTCTTCTTCTCGCTTGGATAACTTTTCTCCGGCTCTATGCTTTCTAGTCAATTTTAATCTTCAAAAATTTAAATGAAGTGTCAATCGATATCTATTGTCCTCCTGATTACACTTTTTTTTTGTTCTCGCTCCTTAGTAATCTTTCTGTTTTTTTATTCTTCCACCCCCAGTAACACTTTGCGTCTTAGTGGCTTTATTGCCTTGCTTGCGGTGAACTCGATTTAAAAAAAAGAAAATCCTTTAGTAACCACTGAGCATGAGTGATTCTTGGCCCTTGTATTGGGTAATAAAAATGAAAATAAAATTGTTAATAAAAAATGAAAATAAAATTTGCCATTCGGTTATAAAAATACCAAATGAAGATCAAACATATTGAAAATGTCTTGCCAATTAAGTGCCGTGACAAAATGAACTTAATGTTTCTCTGGATATTAATTGAAGAACTATAGAGGTTCTTTATGAGAAAGAAGTTAAAAGTATGAAATGCCGGCAAGTGGAATTGTTGTATTAGTGTTTGGGGATCAGGATCAGACTTGTTCAATATAATCACTGACAATAATGACAACACGTATCTCGAGCGAAATTTGATTAGGGACTCTTCTCGTGTCTCAAGGAATTCGATCTCATTTACACGAGAGGTTAGGGAGGTCGGGAGAAAATTTGGCAGACCAAGAAGCATTTGAAGAGAGATGGGATATATTAAAAGAAAAAAAAGGAGAGAAGGAAGGAACTGAAGAGAAGCAAGGAATACAAGAAGAGAAGGAAGGAAGGAAGGAGTGAAGGAAGGAAGGAAGGAAGGAAGGAAGGAAGGAAGGAAGGAAGGAAGGAGAGAAGGAGAAAGGAAGGAAGGAGAGAAGGAAGGAAGGAGTGATAGAAGGAAGAAAAGAGAGAAGGAAGGAGAGAAAGCAGGGAGGAAGCAAGGACAGAAGGAAGGAAGGAGAAAAAGAAGGAAGGAGAGAAAGCGGGAAGAAAGGAAGGAGAAAAGGAATGAAGGAAGAAAAATAGGAAAGAAGGAAGGGGAGAAAGGAGAGAGTAAAGTAAGAAAGAAGGAAGGCGAGAAGGACGGAAAGACAGAAGAGAGGAAGGGTGAGAAGGCAGAAAGGAAGGAAGGAGAGAAGAAAAGAAGGAGTGATAGAAGGAAGGAAAGAGAGAAGGAAGGAGAGAAAGCAGGGAGGAAGCAAGGACGGAAGGAAGGAAGGAGAAAAAGAAGGAAGGAGAGAAAGCAGGAAGAAAGGAAGGAGAAAAGGAATGAAGGAAGAAAAATAGGAAAGAAGGAAGGGGAGAAAGGAGAGAGGAAGGTAAGAAAGAAGGAAGCCGAGAAGGACGGAAAGACAGAAGGGAGGAAGGGCGAGAAGGCAGGAAGAAAGAGCAGAACGGGGGAAGGAGAGAAGGAAGGAAAGAAAAAAGGAAGGAGAGTGGAAAGAAAGAAAGGAAAGGAAAATAACCATTTGTTTCTGCATGCATCAGTTCGACATTCTATGTAGCTTACCCATACACCTCATGATGACCGGAGAACTCAACGGTCGAAACATGGTGATTACAACAATAAAATTGAGGACAATAATCTGCATGTAAATAATATCAATAGGATTAAAGTATCTTCTTTTCTTCTCTTTTTATGTGCCGTGTCCTTTCAGGACGTGGGTGATCATAGCTCTTCACTTCCCCCTATCTCTTGTAGTTCTCAATAAGTTTCCTCCCTCTGCCAATTCCTCCAAACCACGTTCAATCCTCCACTTGCTTAGGCTTGGCAGGTATGCCAAGCGTTGCTTTCCCTTGTCTCTATTTTTCCTGTGAGTATCAGATTCTCCAAGCCCTCCTTTCTCATTACGTGTCCCAGAGAATTAAGCTGCCTCTTCCTGGTGTTAAATACAATCCTGCTCCTCCTTTGCATCCCCTCTAAGACGTCATCGTTGCTCACACGCTGGGTCTATGATATCCTCAGTATCTTTCTGTAGAACCACATCTCTGCCGCCTCGAGTCTCTTCTTCATCTTTGAGGAGACCGCCCAACATTCGCTGTTGTAAAGGTGGACAGATGTCACGTATTTTTTCTTTGTTACCAAAGAGATCCTCCTGTCTACTAATACTCTTCCCAGCTTTAGTAATGCGTCCTTGGCCATCTCATTGTCGCACATGTCGTCCTGTGTCAAAACATTTCCCAGATATTTAAACTTCCGCACATGCTTGATTTTAGTATCCCCGACCTGCAAATCGCATTTCAGGCTCATCTTTTTCTACACTATAATTATAAATGACTGGCTTCAATGTGGGAGACAGTTTGATGGTCAGATTTTGGAAATTTATACTGATAGTGGTGTTAGCGATGATGTATTATGTTCTGAGATTCACACTCCCGTAGAGTTTAATCCAAATATTACATAGAATTTAGAAGATATTCGTGAAGAATTCAATTTAAATACACGTGAGTCTACACAATCGGACGTCGAAAATAGAAATGCACACACATAACCTCAATTTTCGCCTTGTAGTTCCAAAATTAAAATTACCGAAACGATAAATTCGAATTTAAAAGTGTCCTTTGAACATTGCGCAATGGACGTTAAATCTCCACGTTTAAAGGGAGACTTCATTGATTATCCCGCTCAAAATTACCCAACATTTAACTATTTGCGATGAAATTTTTTCAGTCGGTATCAAAAATTTTGAAAATGACTTTCTAGCTAGCGAATTCATACGAAAGGAACGTTTTAAACAAAAGTGGGTCACTAAACCCGTGTTTGGTTTTGACTTTGTGTCAACAAACTACTAACTAGCCAAAATATCATGGTCATGAAAGCGAATTCATAAAAAAAAAACTAAATGTTAACAGATATAAATAAAAAACGCGCTCATTTAACCATGATCTTTTGTCTATAAGGACTAACTGATCAAAATACTATGGTCATGAAAGCGAATTCATATAGAAGTACATAGGTCCGTTTATCGTCCGGCTCAAATTTCTCCCTGGCCTTTTGAACAAGAGTAGAGATTTATTCCGTGTTTCATATTGGGTTTGCGGTTCCTTCTAGTCTCCACAAAAATCATTCCCAAAAGCCCCTTGCATCTTAGTGGATTTATCACCTTGCTTGTATTTACGTTTTTCGGACTGTTGTCCTCATCTTTATTGCTATATTCACGACATTTTGTTCGTTGTACATACCGGTCTGATGGGAATTTCAAACTGAACCATTTATTTAGGCCACTGAGGTTCTAGATACCATACCGCTTCCGGGTCAGTTATTTCCCTTTAACTCAAGTTAAAGGGAAAAAACTGATAAGGGACTTCCGTAGCCAGGTATTGAACTCACAACTCTTTGGGTCAAGTCAATGGATCCAACGCTTTTATTTTTCAGGAAATTAATTTTTTTTTTATGAATTTTTGGAACTTATAAACTTAACGTCTCAGTAATTATTTTTTTTTTTACCAGAGCTCATATTTATTTATTTTGTTATTATTACTTTTCCCGAACATTCCGTATTAATGGTTCCCATATTGCATTCATGTCTATGCTTGGCCTAGCAAATGTGCTAATTCCTTAAGTTTTCGTATTTTCCATTGACTTTTTCTGTCTGTTATTTCAACTTCATCCCACTGGGGGCGGTGAAAAAAAACGAACACGAGAAAATGTAATCTAGCTGTGACATGGATAGATTACAAAAAGTGAACATGATCCGACAAGCCTGGAAAACTGAATGAATGACGATGTAAACAATCGACTGTCAAATATTGAAATTCATAAAAATGGCAAATTAAAATTAGCAAGTGTTTTAGAATGACATGATACGCTCGTTTCATATGAAAACACACTGCTTTTTTTTCTAAGGGTCCGGTAATTTTAGATGAGCCTTGTTATGCTTAGCCAATTATTAAGTTTGCATGCTGAGATAATCCTTAAAATATAATCCTAAAGAGAGTAAGAAATTTCAGTCATTAATAAACTTACGCTAAGTAATCTGAACCCCTATAGCTTAAAATTTTTATGTTAGGTTCGAGAGCTACTGGTACAATCTAACCACTACATGGTCGGATTATCGGTGACTATACCGGTCTCCCCACCAGTTTTTTCTTGGTGATGAGACTGGCGCGACACTCAGCTGGATTAAAAACAAGATCTCTCAAAGAGCAAATGAATCTTCTTTCAGGTTCAACAACCATCTAGCCTAAAGGGATAGACTGGGCTCTATAGCTATGGATAGAGTCAGTGCATTGATGACAAGTCATAGCTGGGCAGAGGATAGTGCCAACAGAAATAACGGCCGTGACCAAAGCGAGGCGCTAAACGGAGTATATTGGTTTCGAGGTTAGATCTGGAAGATCTCAGTCTAAGAAACGCTACTCATGAATAATCTGAAATTCAACTTACATATGTAGAAGGTGTTATCTGGACATAGGAATCATTATGATATATATAAGTCTGTTTCATTAAGACGGACCAAAGTCAGCAGTAAATAAATCACTGTTATTATTGAAATATTTCACCAATATGCCTTATTATCTCATTCTTCAGCTTTTGAATTGCTGTTGGCTTGTTAACATAGACCTTACTTTTGAGATGACCACAAAGGAAGAAATCTAAAGGCGCCAAGTCGCACGATCGTGGTGGCCAATTGACTTTGTGGTTTCGAGAGATGATGCGACTTGGGAACTTCTTATTCAAATTCTGTTTGAACGTGCATTTTCGTAATAGGCTTCGATAACTTTCACACGTTGTTTGATTGTTAATCTTTCCATGGTTGAAATTGCCAGAGACTTAAGTTGTTAAATCTGAAAGAAAAAAAGTCATTAGACGCTTAAACTTAATTCACATTTAGAATCCTTCCAAGTTAGTGGAACGTTCTTTATATATATATATATATATATATATATATATATATATATATATATATCCGACAATTATTTACCGACCTGAATGTTTGAGAATTTTTGTACAAAATATGTGTTCTCCGACAGGAATCGAATTTGTATTTCTATACGGAATTTGTCATTTGATCTGACGTGCTATACTATTTAGCTACAGACAAGAATCTGGTTAGCAAAGTTCAAATTACTGTTTATAAACACTGAATCTTTGACCATTTTTCCCAATTGATCATATCTGCTCACGAGACGTATCTTTCAACAGATATTTTACGTATCATAAAGTAAACAATCAAAACATATAAAGAATTGGATTAATTTAGTGTGTTTATACGTTATTTTTATAGATAAAAATTATTTAAGTAAATGTTCTGTTTTTAATTAAACATTATTAATTATATTTATCCGCCTGAAGATTCGTTAAATTATATATATATATATATATATATATATATATATATATATATATATATATATATATATATCATCGGTAGTGCAACCCGGAGTTTCATGCAGAACGCAATCTTCAGGTGATGAGTACAGACTGGCCGTTACATGAATTAAATTTTGATAAGTTCTGGTTAGCGTAGTCCATATATTATACGGGGTTAACAGGTTTAAATACACTGGGATTATATATATATATATATATATATATATATATATATATATCCTTTAGATACACGCGTTTGAAATAGATGTCGCATTTTTTATTATTTTAAACGGTGTTATATATATATATGTGTGTGTGTGTGTATGTGCATACGCTATATGTGTATGTGTATATGTGTATACGCTATGATTTCAAGTTTCATATCGCGTATGCATAAATATTTTTCTACAATGTCCTTCCGTTAAGTTATCGTTTTTATTTTGTTCTTTTTTTCAACTTGAATTAGTATGGATGTGAATGACTGTACACATCAACCAATCCAGACAAATAAAGAACTGACCAATGTCAGGTTCGCGGTCGATGACTTTCAGTATGCCTTCAATGAAGTTTGATATTCGAAGTCACGATTCTAACCTTGATGATGAGGAAAACTAATTTTCTGCGGATGTCACCAACTTAAGATCTTCATTATCAGAATGGAAAAGGAGAGAATAACAAATAAGGTGTCAAAACAATCCACACAAGAATAATAAAAGAAAAAAAAACTAAGCCTCGTTTTCGATCTCTTGGTTTCCAGTCATTGTTCTCACTACGTTTTCGAATTCATCTATCAGATAACAAAATCCGCACATATATTATATCTTATAATAATGTGCTCGTGTCGTCAAAAATGACGTATATTGTTAAAAAGTTTTAATATTGAGATCAGAGAATATAAAAGTTTTGAAACGATAAAAAGGAGATTCACGGTTCTAACTGAAATAAAATAAAACGTTTAACTAATCATAGTTTTTAGACCAGGGGTTCCCAACTGATTTTGGGCTATGCTCCATTTTGGTATTTCTAAAATTCTGGTGCTCCCCCCACCCCGTGTAAGATTTAATTCTTACATATTTAAAATCTTCATGCAATTCACGTGAAGGAAGCTTAAGAGGTCATTAACTTGGTCTCTAAACAAACCTTCAAAGACCCTGGCATCAATGAAAGAGAAAAAGCAAAAAGCAAAAAGAGAGTTACCGTAATTTCCCACATATAATACGCCTTCATCCACAATACGCACCTCTAAAATTGTGCGAAATATGTGGGAAAATCTACCGACGCATAATATGCACCCCTTCTTTGGTAATCAAACCCTATAAATTGTACCTCTCCAATTTCATTACGTCCAGCGTTTCCTACTCTTATTAAAAATGGTTTTAAACATAGAATAATATTATTCTAATTTAGTTTTATGATAATTCCTATTTTATTTTATATTTGTAAGTATTGGTAGATGCATATGATTGGATTTGACATCCTTATGAGGTCGCAATCGCTAATAGTTAGTGTCCAATTGATGTACGTTTGTGTTGAATAGTCATTTCGCAACTGAAATCGACCTTTGAAACGACAATTTTTGAAAAATCTTTGTAGCTGTGCATAATAGACAATTTTAATTTTGCTTATTTTATAGAAAAAATACATTGGGATTACAGTAAATATATATAGTTTCAACACATATAACAAAAAACTAACAGAGAGAAATATAAAATATTTGAATGAAAACTTATTCTGTAATATACTTTGACCATTTTAATCAGGAGATAATAATGCAAAAGTTAAAATTGGGCTCACGTTGGTATAGGAAGCCAAAATGTTCATGACCTACGAATGCTGCACCAAAATATTACCATACCCAACCGGTGGGGCATGTGCCCCACGTTGGGAATATTTGTTTTAGACAGAGTATGGTATCTATGATTCATTGATTACTGTTGATATTTTCTAGCTCGCTTTTTGTTCAATATCTTTTCATGTAAAAAATTCTATGTTTAATATAACAATGACTTGAAATGGAAAAAACTTTTGAAAGAAAAAAAAAATTAGCAAGTAAAAGATGAACGAGAAAGTTGAACCAAGACGATCACTAAGTAGACAAAAGTATCTTAGTGCTTCGCAATAATATTTTGGAAAATTAAAACTGTATTCTTAGAAACGTAGTATTAACGGAACGGTAATTAATTTTGTCTAAATAAAGATAAATATTTTATTGTCATATATTAAAACGACTAAGGGAAGTAGTCACTGACACATTTTCTACCTTAATTTATCTCTATTCCCAATATGGAGAGTTTCACGAAATATAAAAATACACACCGGTAAATATATTATAGTAGAATATATTTAATCAATTTACCCCAAGCAAGGCGTCAATGCCACTAATGAGCAGGGGGCTACTGGGAGTGAAAGAAAATGAAAAAAACTTTATAAGGAACCAAAAACCCCATCCTCATCAGGAAAAGTACTGTTCAAATGACTAGGGAAGAGTGTGAACCGGGCGATAGGCGAACGTATCTACTCCTATATAAATTCGATTTTTAGGATAATAATATTTTAGTCAGTTAATCTTTAACCACTACAAGGTCATGATAAAACGAGAGCTTATTGAGTAAAAATGAATAAGTAAATAAGAAATGAAATTTCACATTTTAGGCGAAGACGTTAGAAATAGAGAACTGTAGATTTTAGAAGAAACTAATCCTAAACATGAAACAAGACCTGGAAGGAGTGTGAAGCAGTCGATAGGTGAACATATCTTTTTTTTTTCTGCCTGATTACCGGATGTTTTCCTCTGTCTCATTTGCTTTCAAGTATCCCTTATGAGTGTCAAATTCTCCCAGTCTCCTTTCCTCTCTGTGTTCCAGAATTTCCAGCTGCTTCTTTCTAAATCTAAATACAAATATAAAGCGTTATTCACAATTTCCTCATAATCACCTCGTTTCTCACGTGTTCAGTCCATGATATTCTCAGCATCCTTCTGTAGAATCACATTTTTGCAGTTACCAGTCTTCTCTTCTTCTGCGAGGAATTTTTTTTCAGTATTCAACTTTTTGTATTGATTGATTTAATTTTTTATGGCTTATCAACCTTTTTGCGGCTATTTAAAGTCAGAGACCTTGGTTGAAAGTAATTCTTTCATGCACAACGGGTTTTGAATAAGTAGACCCGACGGAGCCTATTCCTCTCCATGATAAACTGCAGTTGATGTCCTTGAAGTCTCGTCTTAGACAAAGGCACGTGGTGGTGGGTTCAATCGGGACAATCCACCTAGCTCCCCGAAGAGTTTTTACGTCTGAGTATAACGAGCACAACTGTAATTGGAACTCGGATGTCTGATTTTCAATACCAAGCCTTTATCCATTACACCAGCCGCACATCCAATCTTACAGCAACTGATATTCTTAATCGGTCTCCTATCTAGGTCCTTACCAGGATCGACATTGTTCTGCTTCGGTGATCATATGAGAACAGGTAAAAAAAATTATCGCCAGAATCAATCCTTCAAATCTATCTTTCATCCATGCATTGAATACTGTTGCCATTTCTGGTCTAGTGTTCCTTCTTTACAAAATCCAAAGAAGCGTCTGCAACACAATCGATACTGACCTGGCATCCCGTCTCCGATCACGTTCTCACCGACGTGACATGATTTCCCTCTGCCTCTTCTGCAAATATTTTCATGGTAACTGCTCGGACGATTTTTTTTTCCGGTGCCCCGACTTCGGGAATTTAAGCGTGCTACTAGATTAGCAGTTAGGTCTCACAGTATTACTATTGAACTAGATAAATGCAACCGCCATTTCCTTTCTAATAGTTTTTTTTTCTCGCACGTCCTACCTGTGAAACTACCTTCCGATTCTTTGCTTCCTTGATAACTATAATCTTCAAAAATTTAAACATCAATCGTCATCATCAGTCTTCTTGAAGACTGTTCCTTTTGGGAGTTTTATCTCAGGCTTTTCATATCTCATTCTCATTCACTGTAACCCCCCACCCCTGCGTTCCAGTGGCATTGCCAGGAGTGAAAAGATTAAAAGAAAAAGATTTGGCCGTATGGCTTGTTTTTGGATGCCAGAGTTTTTTAAATTATTTTCGGTGAATGTAAGATAAAAATAATCTGGATGTAACAAAGATATATTTTTTTTATTATACATGTTGGATTCTGCATTGTGCTGCTATATTTTCATCTCGAGGGTGATTAAAATTGTTTTGATAAATGTCACACTAAAATAAATAAAATGAAACTGGTATAGAACTCAGAACACTGGGTCTAGTCACTGAATCTATTCAACGTCTTTATCCACTGGGCCATTAAACTTGGCCTTGTGCCGCATCCGAGCGTGTGGGGCGGTTAGTGAATATCCCATTTGTCCTTCAGAAAATCTGTGTATTACTTTTTCGGACTTATAAACCTAACATCTCAGCAACCACTTTTATTGTATTTTTTACACGAGCTTATATTTCATTTTTTGTTGCTATTCATTTCTTTTCTCTAACATTCCTTATTACTGGTTCCCATATTGTATTCATTTCTATTCTTGGTCGGCTCAGGAGATTTTTGTGGCCTAGCATATATGCTGATTCCTTAAGTTTTCGTATTTTCCAGTGATGCTCTCTGTCTATTATTTCAACCTCATCCCACAGAGGGTGGTAAACTACTTTTCTCTCCATATGGGATCAGCTATGTCTCATTTTTTTAAAATTTTCTTATCGATTTTTCTATATGTTCTTATTTTATTGATTTTATCAGAACGTTTCGGCTGTTGTGTCCTCCGACCTTCCTCTGGAGTATATCGATCTGTGTAACCTACAGGGAATTCTGAACTGAATACTTTATCTATAGAGGTTGACTGTTCTCGTTCCTTTGCCATATCTAGAGATATCTTGTTTAGTTCTATAAAGTACAACAGCCAAAATGTAGTTATAACTACAAAAAAGATGAAGACAATAGTTTGAATATAAATACCATAAATAAAGGGATGGAAGTTGGGAATAAATAATATATATAATATATATAATGAAAGGTAATTACAGATGAAAATGAATAAATAAAACGGCTTGAATATTTTAACACTCACAGGACGTATTGAAGGCAGAAGCAGGGGAAAACTGCGGGTAAGCTACTTAATGAGTTTATGTGTTAGATGGTAGAACTGAGGCAAAGAAGTATATTAAAGTGTCAACAGTTATTTTGAGTTAAAAAATAAAGAAACTGTGGAGAGCCATGGTTTCCCATGCTTGGAGAGGATATGAATAAAAGAAGATATCATTCATTCTTAAATAACACATTTTTTTAAATCTCTTTCTTATCCATATGTTTTAGCAATGTTTATGACTTTGTTTAAATGCTGATATTTAATCCAAAAGTGTCCTAGCTTCTTTGTGGGCAACAAATTTATTTTTCACGCTGCGATCCCTTTCTCACAGACGAGATGTAGCAAGATTCTTACAGATCACACATCGCTACTGCCATGGAAAGTGCTCAGATGAACTACATCCCTTAGTTCCACCAGTTATAACGTTCACGGCTAGGATCCTCCAAACCACCACACGTAGCAATGTACCTTCATTTCCTTAATATTCAATTGGTGAGATGTAAGTTTTTTCACTCGGGTAACTTCTTTCCACGAACTTCTTCTTTGAGGAATTAACGATGAAATTCTGAGGTCAATCAGTTAAGTGACAAATTTTATATTTGTAATAACCTTTGTATATTATTTTTCGTCTATGCTAACGGAAATATAACCCCTCTCACATAGATGAATTGTTCCAACCCTCTCGCTTCTCTCTCGCTATTTCCATGGAAAGTGCTCAGACGAGCGACATTCCTTAGTTCCACTTGTTCTAACCTTCACGTCTAAGACCCTCCATGCCACTCACATCGTAGCTACCTACCGTCATTTCCTTCGTATCCCATTGCTGAGACGTAAATTCCACTTGAGCAGCTTCTTCCCACGAACCAGTGCTCTGTGGAACTGACTCCCGTGAAGGTGCTTCCCCGATCACTGCAATCTTAACCTGTTCAAGTCTAGGTTTAACCGTTATCTTCTCCATATATCCTTATAAACTGTCTCTCTTACCTCTTCCTCTCTAACTGTTTATCATATTATTAAGTTGAATGGCAGCTTAATTTATAGTCCCTGTACCACTCCAGTAAGCATCTGACTCCTCCTGCTATCATCTACCCTTATAAGAGCTAGAACAGGCCTAAAATGGAGTAATGCATTCATATTTGGGCAGAAACTGGTCAGTCTACCCGTTTCAATCTTGATAGAATCCAAAATTGTTTCCGTGTCCCTGTGGGTGATAAATTATTTGCAAGCCTCCAACCTGTCTCTCACTATCTCTCTCTCACATGCGGGATGGGGCAAGCCTCTCAGTGCTCTGTCGCTACTACCATAAAAATGCTCGGGCGAACTATATTTCTTGGTTTCCCCAGTTCTCACATTCACGTCTAGGACCCGTCATGCCACTCACAACTTAACAAACCATTCTCATTCTATCCGTTTTCCATTGGTGTAAAGTAAGTTGAACTTGTAATAAAAAAATGTAAACGAAAAGCGTCTCTTGCGTCGTTGTAGGCAACAAATTATTCTCTACCCTTCAACCTCTCTCCCACAGGCGAAATGTGGCAAGCGTCTCGATGCTTTACCGCTACTTCCACGGAAATTGCTCGGGCCAACTACACCCTGGTCTCGCTATATCAGGTCAAACGTCACGGCAAGAACACGTCAGGACACTTACATTGTAGCCAGCCACCCACATTCCATCCGTATTCCATCGGTGAGATGTTCCACTCGAGCAGCCTCTTCCCGCGAACCACATCTCTATGAAACTGATTCCCAAGTAGGACATTTCCCCAATCACTACAATCTTAACCTGTCCAGGGTTAACCGTTATCTTCCCCTGTGCTTCTTAATCTGTAACGGTCTACATCGAGTGGCTCCGGAGCCTTATACAGGGTGAACCTCAATTTAAAAAGATGTAAACTTGCTATGGAAGATATTATTAAAATGCTAATAAATAAACTAAGTATCTAAATATCATTATCGATTTAAATAATTTTCTGTTAACAGTATATAATTATTCATTTTTATTCAATGTTATTGTTGCGTTAATAGATAACTTTATAGTAATTTTCTTTCCCTGCGTAAAGTGGGTGACAGAAAATTTTATTATTCTACGAGAGAAAGTGACAGAAAAAAGGACAGTTTTATTAAACTCAACGCGGTCAGCTGTGATAATAATGATGCTCGTAAAAGATACAAGGAATGAATAGACATAGTACAATGAATATAAAAGAACAGAGATAAAAAAACGCAGTCGAGTACACGTTATACGAAAATATAATATGGAGCCCATAAAGACCTAATTCTTTTTTTCTCTAAGTGACATTTTATAATATATAAAACTTCATTCGCTGACTTAATCGAGAAACGACTTATATAAGGTGTTGGTATATTCCTAATGAATCTAAGATTTACGATAGCGCGTAAGACAGCCATATTTAATTTGATACACATCTGTTGTTTAATGTTAAGTCCATTCATGGTGTATTCAATCATAACTCTCCGCTTTTATAATATTTATATTAAATTCTGTAACTTCCGTCCGTCCGTCTGTGATACCCTCTAAAATATCCATACATTTAGCAATTGAAGCCAAATTTTGGGGAAAAGTATAAAACATGTAAGCGGGGTACAAAGTACAGTTGGCTTTACTGGGATGCGTAGCTTAGTACAATAAACTTTCGTTTTTTTTTTGTTTTTTTTTAAATTAAAGTTTTATTATTTACCATACACAATACTTCCTCTAATTAAAAATAATTTAATTATTAAAATAACAAATACTTATTTCATAAAAATGCAATATATACCAGTTGTATGTTGCGTACTCAAGAGTAAGAAATCCTAAAAGTTTATTCTTCGCAGTTAAAAGGGCAAAAAATAAATTTTCTTAAAAATATTATTTATCATGAAGTCCTATAAATTTAAATTAAATTAAAGAAATTATTAAACCGCAAAGTTTGACAAAAGTCAAAGTATTTTTCCAAACAAACCAACTTCTTTAAAATTCATCGATTGGTTGAACGAAACGTAGAGGTTTTAAATCTGGACAAAAATGATATTAAAATAAAAAAAGATATGCACCCTCTGGCAGGATAGATTTCGAGAATCTATGAGGAGAATGATTTCGCTCAACGGCTGATCGGCAATGACTTTCGTGCTTGAGTTGGATAAAATACGTCAATTCTAAAGACGGTTTCTGTTAGCAAAGTGAATACTGGGTCGTATATCGACTCAGCCACGGAAAATATTATTTCATTTAATGCTTTTAACCCCAAGCCAACTTTTATATATTTTTGTTAAAAAATATAATCTTATATACTCTTCTGCAAATTAATTGAAACAAACGCTTTAGTTTCCATCCTTTCACCACACGGTCAGTTTTAGACCCACTGGAATGACAGGGTGTAATCGATTTCTATTTTTTCCACAGATTAGGTCATTTGCAGTGGTGTACAGTAATATGAATCTGTTTTCAGGGAGTATGATGAAATATGCTTGGCCTTGAAAATATTGTATCATCCGTAACTGCATCAGATTTTTTCTGCGCATATACATTATTGTCTCGACTGTTGATTAGTTGTCCTACAGCAAGTGTCTTTAATGGACGTTACTCCAAGGAAGCGTACGAAGATTGTAACGCTGCATGAACCAACTGGCAAGCCTTAGCAGTGAGGAAATCAAAGTACTATAGACTGCCACGGAAA
Organism: Acanthosepion pharaonis; assembly: GCA_903632075.3. Taxonomy (NCBI): domain Eukaryota; kingdom Metazoa; phylum Mollusca; class Cephalopoda; order Sepiida; family Sepiidae; genus Acanthosepion; species Acanthosepion pharaonis. The sequence continues at coordinate 1,737,417 of CAHIKZ030005591.1, read as the reverse complement.
CTCCCCTGGTTTAAATCCAATCGAGAGTTTGTGGTCAATCTTCAAGAAACGATTTCGTGGAATGAACATACGAAGTACTAACATGTGTACTGAGTCATGTTTCATTGGAAAAATACGAAAAAAGTTAATAATAATGGAATTTTTTTTTGTTTCGATTAATTTGCACAAGGATGTATATCAATTATATATCTTTTCTTTTTACAAAACTAAATAAAAGCAGGGGTTGTTAAATCCTATTAAAGCAAATTAAAAATAGAAAGAAATTAAAATTGTTCTAGTAGGGTATCATCAACCCAACGACAATGAGGATTTCCGCTGTATTTTGCCGTTACACAGAATGAAGAAGTTTACTCACTAGTGGCAGGGTAGGGACAAAACGTTATAGCACACTGAAAATATAAAAGGTTGGGCCAATCAAGATAAAAAAAAACAGTTGTAAAATAGGGAATCTTGAAAATGACCGTAACAAAAGAGGGGGCCGGGAAGAATAGTGACTCATATCAACTAGGAGAACGAAAAGAAAAAGTAGGGGTGGGAGCCCGCAGGAATCCGCTTCGTTGTCACTTGAATGGACTAAAAGAATAAATTTTGGCAAGTTTGCGAAAATAGACTCGCAACTCGTACCCACCTTTCGTTGAAATCCCCGGAAAACTATCGCCTTCTATCACTTCTGACTTTAACCTTGAGTTGATGCCTAAAAAGACGAGACAGGGTATGACAGTCACTCACATGAACTAGAACAAAAAGTCCTTAACAACTTCTCCCGACTAAAATGAGGGAAACATTGCTCCACTTAAAGCCCAGTGACGTTAACCCCGCCTCAGTAAACCCTCATTTAACCAGGACAATCGAACAATCAAATCAATTTTCCAGCGACAAGAATATATATTTGTAGCCATGATAATATTTGCAGGAAAGACAGAAGGAAACCGCATCACGTATGTAAAAAAAGGGTCTGAAGTCGAGAAGCCAATTCAGAACTATACCAAGCTTTGTGACGTCAGAAAGACGTACAACGAATAACTGTGCCTGTATGTCACAAAGTAATATGATGTAACGTTGATTTTTCTTACAGAACTGAACAATAAAAAGTCATTGTTACTTACTAAAACGATTATTAATTTAGAATAGAAATTAATGATCAAACCAAAAGCTATGTAAAACTCTAAGAAAATATTACGTATGGATAATTTCCAAAACGCGGTTTTATATTCCGTGTTTGTAATTCAAACTCATTCAGTATATTACGGAACAGCTGTTTTGCAAGAATATCTTTAAACATAAAGGTCGAAGAATGGAATTTGGAAGGAAGTGTAAGAGCCAGTTGCTGGTTCTGGAAGCTCGTAGAATGAAGAACACAAATATGGTTATTTATACAAATTTTAGCGACACCTCTATCTCCTCTGCTGATGAATTAGACGAGACGGACAAAAAAGATGCGCCGTCCAATCAGAATTGGTGGGAAATGCCTGAAAACCAAGATGTCTACAGAAAGCTGCTGAAATACCACAAGCTTGTCCTCTATTCTCTCACAAAACAATATCAGTATGAAACAGAAAAACAAGATCTCAATTCTGATTCGCTGTCACAAATCAGTATTCACGAAGAGGTTGCAACATCACGAACAACAAATATTTTAGTAGAGGGTGGGAAAAGGCCACAGAAAAAACCTACTAAGTTCTTACTACCAGTCGAGTTTATTTCCCGTTCGTTTGGGTCTATCAAGAAATGGCGACCGTCTATGAAAAAAAAAAGCAATAAACAAGACTAATAAAAGTCGCCAATATTATTAGTGGACTAAGATTTTTTAAGCAGAAAGCAAAATATAAATTAGATAAAAAGAACTTGCTTAATTTCAAAAGAGAATAATGGTTATTTGAAGACCAATAATTTTATAGTTATGGTGATTGTAAAATGGCCGTTTCCAGGCATACGTATTTCAATGGCTGAAAAGTTAATGTTACTCTTTGTTGAATTTATAACGTCTTTCTCTTCAAACAGCTTTACGGGAAGATACGTTTCTCAATCCGACGTTAACCACACCTCCAAGATTGATATGAATTTAATTCCTAATCTTTTGTTTAAGCTAGTGTAGAAAACCATCATCTTAAATTATTTTATTTTCATTTCTCGTTACATGTGCTGGTCATTTTAGTTGTTGCTGCTGTTGGATGTCTTCAAGTGGTGCGGTTTTTATTTTTGGTAATGTTCTTTGTGATTCTGTAACACTAGTCTATAGCTTCTGATGAAAGTTTGTCTTCGTTAAACCTACAGGCTTTATTTTTTAAGTGTGGGTTAGTTTGTTCGGCGACACATCAATATCTCTATGGGTTATTTAATGCCGAAATTTAAATGTTTTATACGTAATTTTATGCTTTCAACTACAGATAATTTGTACATAATTTTATATATTCAGAGAAAAGGTATGTTTTATAGATATATTTTCTGTAGATCATAGAAATGTATTGTTGATAATTTTACTATAAAAATGAATTTTTATATTTTTTACTGTTGCACTGATTGTCATTTAACCATAAAAATGTATTGTTGGTCATTTTATTATAACAATATACCGTTAATTTTTGTTTGGGGGTCACTATTTACTCATAGCTGAGACCAATATAGGTGCTACCACCCCGGCTCAAGGTAGACCTGGGAAACACATCAGTTAAGAGGTGGTTTTACGCTTCTCAAAACCTCCACTCTCCAGATTAATACTCTTGCTGCAGGGTGTAGTTTATCGTCATACGCAGGACGAATTGCTTAAACCCTTAGGTAGTTCGTTCGGTTTTATTCAGCTTCTAGTTGAATTATTTTTGAATGAGTTGGTTGCCAGGCATGGTATCCATATGAGGATCTAGATCTAGCGAAGCTGTTTTAAGTACACAACTTGAGTTATAAGGTCAATGTTTTTGTCTTGCAGAATCTACCAGTGTCGGATAAAACTACCTCTATCGCAGTCTTCTTTCGGCTCATTCCTTATCTCCATTACTAAATAAATTTAAACTATTTCATAAGCCGAAATATTTGATTGTCGGCCCGCCCAACCCACAAAAAGAAGAGCTGTCGCTGTATAATGCCGGTAATCAGAATCAAGATGTTCACTTTCTAGTGGCCTGTGACTGACAAATTACCTGGGGCAGGGGAAATATATAAGGCAGTAAAAAGCGAGGAGAAAAACTGGGATGTTTGGGTATAAGGACCATAACAAAAAAGTGATATCACTGCTACGACTAGCTTGGACCGGCTCTGACCAACTTTGGACCAGCGTTGACAAGCCAAGATCAGCTATGACTAGCTTAAAACAGCACTGACCAGCTTGGACAAGCTAAGACCAGCTAAGACCAGCGACCCACGTGAAAACACTCGGGTCCCCACGTTAAAAACTGACCTTGTGTCACAACCTAACTCAGTGGGGTGGGGGGTCAAGTAAATATCCATAACAAAAAAGAATGCCGTGATCAGGTAAGTAAATTCGTGGCTTCACAAAGGCTAATTTTATGACCAACGTAGATTAAATTTTTGTTAAGAGGTCAAATGCTACCTAATCAGATGTAATAATATTATTGAATCAAACGACATTACCATTATTACTATTACTATTATTATTATTATTTCTTTTGATTTCTATTGTATATACATTTGCTTCCGTGTCCCAATCAGAGATTTAATGTCAGAAATGGCGTCATGACATTTTCCACTGATCAGATTTGTAAAAAACAAAACAAACTAAAATCACACACATTTTACTCAGATAAAGTATTTTACATAGATTGTATTTCTTTACGGGATGGACTACAAGGGATCTCTTCAATGAGTCTATCGAAGCATTTTCCATTCAATCTGAAGGCTCCAACTACAACTGGAATTATTAATGTCTCTTTTGTGACAGTTTTGAGATTTCCACTTCAAGATTATTATTATTATTATTATTATTATTATTATTATTATTGGATCTATGTATGTATTTATGTACAGATGCGTGTATGTATCCACACACACACACACACACACACACACATATATATATATATATATATATATATATATATATATATATATATGTACAGAGAGAGAGAGAGAGAGAGAGAGAGAGAGAGGAAAGCGACGTTTAAATTGTCGTCTAATTTGCTCAGCCTTTGGAAGACACCTTTCGTTATCTCAATGCTAATTCCTCCTTTGTTAATACTCTTCACATTTGAGATGTGGTCTTCAACGTGGCATTTTAGAACAAACGAGATTGAATAGAACTCGATAGATACTCTTGGATTTGATAAATTCTTATATGAGAAAAATCGACAAAATAATAGTTTTTTTTTTTATTAACTTGAGTCGGAAGTTCTTCAAATTGCAATGTTTTGGTGAAGCTTATCAGGCAAATTTCTGTTAGCATTTGAGTAAAATTTGGCAGGTTTTGATGCGAAAAGGTTAACACCGGATCCTTGAATCTGGTTTACATTTAGGGCAATGTTCTCCATAAATGTGTTTTAAAGAGATCTAAAAAATACAACACTTGGTTGGTGCAATGTCAGCTGAATATGGCGGTTGAGGTAGGTCAGATCAACTAATTAGTAACTAGACGAGTGACCGCTTGAGTTCTTTATATTCCATTAAGCGCAAATACCCTTGGGAAAGGTAAGAATTCACGTCTTCTCCCCCAGCTATTAGTAAAAGTTGTATCACGATAACTATTATTATCTTCACAAATAAAATAAAATTGCGTATGAAATATTGTGATTTCGGCTTTAAAATAGCCTATAGAAATTGACATACAGCTATAGAAAACAACCAGCCAAATTAAATCGAATTCCAGAATCTTTGCTCTGTATGCCTCTTGAGTTTTCTTGAAGGAAAATATTATTTCCATTAATCCACGATGTACGCTGACATAGCCTTGCAAAATCAAAAATATATTGGTGTAGTACAAATTTCTTCCTTTCTCGTATGATCCGGGTTATATATTCATTATTACAATTCAGTTCCTGAAACTGAAATTACTTATTTTTCAATCTTGAGCTTTGGTATATATTGGTATTTATCGTTACGCCCATTCGGATTTGGGTTTATAGTGGGAATGGTAAGTTTAAATAGGATTATTAGCACTCATTCTTTTTCTGCACTTCCCATGTGGGACGACCCGAAAGTAGGGATTGAACCTAATCCGCCTCATTTAAGAGTAATATGAGATATAGAGTTTGAAGGATTGGTCCCATGGGGTGAGTATATCATACACATTTTTACCCAGATAGGTGCATTTAAAAATGTAAATGTATAAATGTATATATATATATATATATATATATATATATATATATATATATATATATATATATATATATATATATGTATATATATATGTATGTGTGTGTGTGTGTGTGTGTGTGTGTGTGTGTGTGTGTGTGTGTATGTAAGTATGTATGTCTACATAGACAGAAGAAAGTTCCATATATACACAAGGTGCGCGCACCTTGAGGCAGTGTAATGGTTAGCAAGCTTGTCTCGCTAGAACAATTACAACTGGTAGTGAGTTCGATCCTCACTGGGTGCTCCATACTTTCGGCTTTGTGGCACATCTGAGCTACGCTTGGAAATTCGCTATATACACAGGGCACGACGAATAAATTTTCGTCTAAATTACGCAAAAATGAAAATAACACAGACATCTCATTTTAAAAGATATAATTACTATAATTACACAAAAATATCTTGAAATATTAAAGAATAAATTTAATCAATAGAATCGTCATTGGTTTCAACTACGGCCTTCAGACGACTTCGTAATCACCTGCAACCCTTCTGAACGGTCTACTTGTTTAATTTGGTGAATTCTGTCATAATCCTTGCCTTCATTTTATCTTTGGTGGAACAAGGAGTTTTGTTGATCTCTCGCTCATTTGCGGCCCACATATAATAATAATCAAGTGGGTTGCATTCTGGAGTGTTAGGTGTGACTAGATGTAAGGGGTAATGTAGCCGCAGAAATTGTATGACAGCCATGACTGGGTTCTCTTGCTTGTCTAGCATGGTGCAGAGTCCTATTGCCAGACACAGAGTCTTCCAGCAGCCACCCTCTTGACTCAGGCCAAGGCACTTGATGAAGGCCTCTGTTTTGAGTCTGACCCCCCCGTGGGAGGATGAATAGAAGCATAACGTCGCCATCTCTAGTGATCGCTCCAAAAACCTGTACATAATTTTTCTCTTTTGGTCATTTGAAGATTAAAAAATATCTATTATTTTATTAATTCTCTTTTGGCCTCATTTGAATATATATATATATATATATATATATATATATATATATATATATATGTGTGTGTGTGTGTGTGTGTGCGTAATCAGAATTTTATGTAACGTATATTAATAAGATATCTGTTAAACAATTCAACAAATTTATCCGACACTGACGAGTGGGGCATCTCTGAAACTTCGGAAAAGGTGAGTTCTTTCAAGGTTTTCAATATATAAATTCATAAATTTATTTTTTATCCATTTTTAAGTTTATTTAAATCTATTAATTTGAAATATTTGAAAAATATGCCCTTTCCGACGAAAAAGTCATGGGATCAGAGTGCTTTGGAGTCTCACCTACGGAGAACCTGATGGCCAAGCTAAGCCCAAATGGCGGGTTGAAACAGATTTTGTTCCGATTCTGGAAATATACAACTTTGTTTATTTTCGTATTCTAAGATAAACAAAACAATAATTAAATTAATTATCGGATTATTAAGTAAAAATTAATTCCTAAAATATTTCATTATATAATTGAAGATACTTTATATTGTGATAATATAGATATAAAGAATACTTCAATTATATAATCTATATAGTCAAATATTTAAGGAATGAATGTTTAGTTGTATGTTTCCAGAATCGGGAAAAATCTGTGTTTAACATCAACATATGTGTTTGTCTTGGCCATCAGATTCTTCGTAGCCGAGAGTTCAAAACACTTTAGATCCCATGACGTTTTCGTCGGGAATCGCATATTTTTCAAATAAGATTTCTTGAACATTCAAGCCGTTAGACGAAAATCAATAAATATATTGTTTGATAAATACATGTAACCATTAAAAATAACGTTTGTCGTAACGAAAATAATAATAATAAAAAATATTTGGTCGGGAGGAAAGTTCTCATGATTTCTAAATTAAATATTCTAGAAATTGCGAGAACAGTTAGAACTGTTCACTAAAATAACATTTTACTTAAGATATTATTTAATGATACAAACTTTATTTGAATTTATTCAAAATTATTTATTAGTTATTTTTTATATATATTTATGGAAGTTCGATATTAATTAAATTTTATTGGTAGCCCTTCAAAATTCTGATATCTACATAAGAAAAGATATATACGAATAATACACACGCACATACGCACACACAAACATACATATATATATATATATATATATATATATATATATATATATATATATATATATATATATATATAATAAATAAACGACTTCCAGTAAAATAACCGCCATAATAGAATACCCACAATGCACCACTAACCCGTATATATATAAAATAGCCGAGAAAAATAACAGCATATGTGGCCTGACGATTGCATACAGCATGAAACAGACTGTCGCCTCTAAGTGTTGACTTCTATGTTCACTTTTATATTTACACACGCTCTATCTCTGATATTGAGCACTTTATTCCATAAATATAGCACACCTTAAGACTATATTTCTTTATTGTGTGTGTGTGTGTGTGTGTGTGTGTGTGTGTGTGTGTGTGTGTGTGTGTGTGTGTGTGTGTGTGTGTGTGTGTGTTTGTTTCACTAAAATGACTTATACTGGTAATTTAATAATTTAAATAGAGATGGATAAATGTCAAACTCGTAACATTCGTAACATACTCGTTGATAAGACCAAAATAGCAGCGACTTTTTTTTTTAAAAAAAATTAAAATAATGGAAGAAATATTAATAATAAAAAGTTATGAACTGCATTCAATCATATCAACGATGAATACGGCTACAATGTGCTGACATTGTTTGGAAAATAAAACACTCGTATAAGTCGAGATCCATCTAGAAATCAATCCATACATGCAGTTGAAGTTAAAAATAATAATCATCCTTGATAAGGGCTAAAAGTATAGTCGAAAGCGCTCTGACGTATACAACATTCGGACAATTTCTACATGAATTATGGCCAGAAAACAAGAAAACTATAAGAAGAGAAAAAAAATAAACAAATAACAAAGAGATAGATAGATAGATAGATAGATAGATAGATATGAAGAGTCAATGATAGATGATAGATATGAACAGTCACTTAGATAGATAGATAGATAGATAGATAGATAGATAGATAGATAGATAGATAGATAGATAGATAATGAAGGATCACTGTTAAGATAGATGAGGACAGTCACTAACAGACAGACAGTTATGAAATATCACGGATAGCTAGTGAGATAGATATATAGTTATGAACATTTACTGATAGATAGATAGATAGATAGATAGATAGATAGATAGATAGATAGATAGATATGAACAGTCACTGACAGGCAGACAAACAGATAGATAGATAGATAGATAGATAGATAGATAGATAGATAGGAAGCCCAAGGAATAATATCAAATATGGCCGAATGGATACAAAACAAATTAGATAGTCTCCCATTCGCTTCCCACGTGAAATGCGTGCAAAATCCAATCGTACGACAACAAAAGTCGCCAGAACAAAGTCAGTGTAGCGTCTTTTATTTGGCTTACAGAAGAACGCCATTTCGTTCGAGTTAATTTCTCCAAGGTCCATTAAAAAGACGGCTCGGCACATATTGGACCAATGTGGCAATCATTTTTTTTTTTACGATAGATCTGGGAATAGGTGGGGAGCTAAAAGATGAAAGAAGAGGAAAGTAGCGGCGAGAGATGAATCTATCAGATAGAAAGAAAAATGGAACGAGAAAAAGAAAAGAAAGAGAATGTCACTAAGTAAGAGAAAATGAGGAGAGAACGAAAGAAAGTTGAATTGGAAGAAGGTGGGCAAGGGATGGTGGGAAAATAAGAGGAACCTAACCAAATGCTAGAGAAAGGAAGGCAAACAAAGGGTTATTAAAAAGAAAAAAAGGAATAAACTTAATAAGATTAAAAAGCCCTTACAAATTTCACTTCTTACCTCCTCTTTTTACTCTCATACAGCATTATTCAGTAAACCTATACCTTGAGTGATTCTTGGGCCTAGTAGTGTGTGAACATAAGTCGACTGGCACCAAATCTGTTGGGTTTCGATCCGGGCTTGATGTATTCGTTTGTCTAGTCGCACTGAGGAGCAGTGATACAGCGAAACACTACTGTCTGCGAATGACACACACACACACACACACACATATACGCGCACACGCACACGCACACGCACACACAGACACACACACGCATATATATATATATATATACTAGCATAAAAGCAACCCTATCGGGCGGCATTTAATCCAACACCTGCTGTTGTCATGGGCCTTCATCACAATATGTAGCGAGGATTAGATTCGATAGGCAACTATAAACTATAGAACTCAATAGTGAATGCATTAATATTTAAGTTTACCTTTGAAAAATACAACAATAATTTTTCTGCAGCCATTTAATTTAAAGACAATTTTATGTACGTTGATCTTTACATTCCGTACAAACAATATTTTTTTTTTATTTCATGGGTGCCTTTCGCTATATTTCGCAAGTAATTTCGTCTGTTCCCAAATTTATTTCCACTTTATTAAAATTGTTATCGTACAAAAAATTCGTCACAAAAATCGTCGAAAATAATCGCATTAATGAAAATTTGGGAATTCCAAATTTCAGTTCACAATAGCAAAAAGACGTGTTTTATTTAAGTTTCTACAACTTCCGTCTAAATTGTTTTATACAATTTGTAAACTTTTTTTTTTACTTCGCGAAAATCTGCTACATTCGTTCCTAAAATTTTTGTTTGTTTTCTGTTTATGGAAGAATCTTTGGTTAAATCCGGCGTTTCCTTGTTTGCTGGAACCAATTTCAAGTTAATTAAGGGTGACATTATTTATAATACAAGAACACCAGACAACATTATATAGGGTATAATTCGCCCTATTGAATATTGAAGTGAATATAAAAAATAATGTCATTATTAATAACTTTTCTTGTTGGCAGAGGTCGCAGATGTTATTATGGTTGCTGCAACGTTTCGCTCACAACAACCATAATAACGTATGCCAACAAGAAATGTTAACAATAATGATATTTACGGATCCCAAATACCCTTTGAATCAAAGGTCCGAGATTATGAGCCGTTGCATTCATATAAAATAAAATTCTTAATTCCATGAGGCTGGATAAAAAATATATACATTTCAATTACACCACACCCCGATATATTTACAATACCCTTTCTTTCTTCCTCCTCCTTCTTCTTTGCATTTTCCTCCTCCCTTTCTATCATACCCAACGTTGTGCTTTTTTGTATTCATTTTTTAAAAAATAACTCTAGATATATACGTAAACAACCCATACATCCAATTGAATATAAAAATGAAATGTTTGATAACAGCGATAACATTGGCCGAAAGCGTTCGGACATACAGAACTTTCGGAAAATTTCTACAAAATTTACGTCGAGAAAAGAAAAGAAAAATTATAAGAACACAAGAAAACTTAAATGAAAAAAACGTGTACAATATATGGATTGCTGCCCATTGACACAATTATATATATATATATATATATATATATATATATATATATATATATAGGTAACTACACTGGTGTCAGAAAACCTTCGGTTTCTTGATTTGCTAATGGTCAAATCAATCTCGAAGGAAAAAAAAAGGTTTTTTTAAAAAGAAAGAGCTATGAACATGAACGTCTGTCGATAATAATCGTACAGCATACAGGTCCAAAGCCCAAAGAAAAAAAAAAACGATACGAGTAATCAATATATATATATGCAGAAATATAGTCTTAAGATGTACTATATTTATGGGATAAAGTGCTCAATATCAGAGACAGAGCGTGTGTATATTATAAAAGTGAACATAGAAGTCAACACTTAGAGGCGACAGGCTGTTTCATGCTAGGTGCAATCGTCAGGTCACGAGTGCTGTTATTTTTCTCGGCTATTTATATATATACGGGTCAGTAGTGCATTGTGGGTAGTCTATTTTGGCGGTTATTTTACCGGAAGTCGTTTATTTGTTTATTTATTTGGGTTAAATTATTTTGCTTGTTTTTATTTATTTCTATTTTTTATTTTTATTTTTTATTTCTTATCTTCTATATTTATTTTTTATTTTAATCGGTGTTTTTATTAACGTAGTAAACATTTGTTTCTATCGTTTATTTAATAGTTTTGTTTTGGTTTGCGATGATAAAGTTATTTATTCAATTTTGGGGTTAATTGTTGTTGTTATTATATGAATATGTGTCCTCCGACAGCAATCAAACCTGTATCCTATACGGCAATACCATATATTTAGCTGCAGAGGAAGCATCTGGTTAGCAATGTTAAGTTATTGTTTTTGCACTACAAACTTCCCATGATTAACATACAGAGTAATTTCTCCTACAATGTGGGACGGAGATTCGTACTGTTGCATTAGAGGTAATATACCCTGTCAAAAAAAAAAAAAAAATGACAGGCCGTCTACTTAAATATGGATATCCACAAAATGAGGTTTGGGCATAGTAGAATACAAACACACACACACACACACACACACACACACACACACACATATATATATATATATATATATACATATATATATATATATATATATATATATATATATATATATATATACTTTTAAAATTCAGGAGGTAAATTAAAATACGCGAAACTTAAAATTACGACATTAACGCTTTATTTTAAAAAAACACAAAGAACGCTACATAATCATCAAAAAAAACAAAAAATCAGGTGCATGCTGAAAGACAGGACCTTGAGTGTAATGGGAGGGAAGGGGAAATGGAGGTTGAAGAAAAGAAAAGAATGGAAAGAAACAGGCAATGCCTCTCTCTCTCTTTCTTTATTTCTCTCTGTATATATATATTACTCGTATATATATATTATATATAGTGGGGGAAATAAATATTCGTGCACATGAAAAATTATATTTTTATAAATGTAAAAGCCTTAACTAAAACAAATTTATAGCCATTTTATGTGTAAAGATACATTTTATTAAAAAATAGTAATAAACTTAATTAATTCTTATTCTAACAGAAATTAATGTATTTTTTCATTTTAACTGATGAAAAAAGTATTCGTACAAAACAAAAAAAAGCATATTAACTTAATTTAATACTTTGTGGAATATCCTTTATTTAGTTCAACAGCTACCAGTCTATTCCTGTACGTTTCAAATAATGATTTGCACACATTGAGTGGTATTTTGTCCCATTCTTCTTGGCATATTCTCTTCAAATTCTTGATATTTGTTGGTGCTCTTTGCCCAATTTAAGTTTTCAAATATCGTCATAAATTCTCGATTGGGTTCAAGTCTGGGGACTGACTTGGCCATTGCAAGACATCAACGTTACTTTCAGCTAACCATTTCCTTGTAGATCTAGCGGTATGCTTAGGATCATTATCCAGTTGGAAAACCCAATCAGGTGGTAGGCGAAGTCTCTCAACAGAACGCATTAAATTGTCTTGCAGGTATCTTTTGGCATTCATCTTGCCATCTATCATTGATATTCTGCCAACACCTTTTACAGAAAAACAGCCACAGATCATAATACTGCCAACACCAAATTTTACAGTTGGCAACGTGTTCTTTGGTAAGTAGGCTTCGCCGTCCTTCTGCCACACATGATTTCGATAATTATGACCAAACAACCCTATTTCAGTCTCATTTGTCCATAGTACTGTTTCCCAAAACGAATATTCTTATCCTTATGCTCTCTAACGAATTTTAGCCTAGCATCTCTGTGTTGTTTCAAGACGAGTGGAGTCTTCCTTGGGATGCGTGATTTCAGACTGTTTTTGTGTAGTTCAATACTTATTGTACGCTTGGTTACTTTAATCCCTAATGCACGCAGATGTTCCTGCAGCTCTTCTCGGGTAACCTGTGGATTTTGTTGGATCTGGAGTCCTAATATCCTTGCTGATCTCAGAGAAATCTTCCTCGGAGCACCTGTTCGTCTTTGGTTTTCGACGCTGTTACGAGTTTTAAACGTTGCATTGAACGAAGCAATTGTAGTAAAAGAAATATTCAGGTTGTTAGAAATCGTTCTGTAACTGTTCCCATCTTTCCAAAGAGACAAAATGTGTTGTTTTTGTGAAATAGTCAATTCTTTACCGTTAGGCATTATTAGAACCTTCTCGTAAGACTAGAAATTGCCGAATGCTCTGATAATGGCTAATAGCGTTAAATATAATTATTGATAACATTACTGGAACATTCTAGAATATACTTTTTTCATAATTGATTATTTTATTCTAATAATTGATTTGCACGAATACTTTTTCACCAGTTAGAATTAAAAAAATGGATTAATTTCTGTTAGAATAAGAATTAATTAAGTTTATTATTATATTCTAATAGTATGTGTCTTTATACATAAAATGTGCCGACATTTGATTTATTAAGGCTTTTACATTTATAAAAATACAATTTTTCAAATGTACGAATATTTATTTCCCCCCACTATATATATATATATATATATATATATATATATATATATATGTAAAAAGAGTATATAAATATAAATAAATATATATATATGTATAATTATTTATATGTTATATGCGCGGTACTTATTAGAAAGCGCTCAATATCAGAGATAGAGCTAACAAACTCACATCTATCCAACCATATATATATATATATATATATATATATATATATATATATATACAAGTAATACAAATAACATTTGTCATTTTGTCATTTATCTTATTGTTGTTATATTCAGCACCTAAATTCAATAGAATTTTTAATTGTTTAATTCATTAATTCATTCATATATATATATATATATATATATATATATATATATATATATATATATATATATATATATATATGCAGTTGTATGGATATAAGTTTATAATTCTGGGTTTCACGCTTTTGCGACCATCATATGAATATGTTAGCTCTGTCACTGATATTGAGCACTTTTCAATAAGTATCGCACATATATAATATATATAGAAATTATATATATACTTAAGCGAATATCCGTTGCTCTTTTATGCAACGTGTCCATACAAGACAAGGACGATCATGGTTCTCCACAACATCCGATTATTTGTAGCTAAATGTAATATTTGTCTCGTTACTAAACCTCCAGGTCTCTATCCTGCCATCAATTTACACAAGCTGGCTATTTGCCTTTCCCTGTTTTGCTTTCGATACTTTCAAATTCTCCATGTACTCTTTCCTCATTAGCTGCCCTTAAATTACACTTCACCTTGTCTCTATGGAAGCATTTATAGAAAAGTCAGAGTAAATTTACATTACGGCGGTGGGAAAGTGACTGATGTCGAGATGCAAGGTCAGGACTAATGATCGTTCAGGAAACGATACGAAAACAATTTGACAGCTACTAGAAATCTTTGTACAAACATTGAAAAATCGTCCAATGCTCAAAGGTGAAGTTTGTTTTTGGTATTTAGCCTTGGTTTCTATAGACTGTCAGCATCCAGGGTATATTATACCTACTCTAGAAATCCCTACGCTGTCAACTAAACTGGTTTTTGAATTTTGATGAATCCGTTTTTAATTCGCTTTTTATGAACTTAACATCAGAGACTAGTCCTCATAAAATTATTCCTCTGCATATTCCACGAGGTGTCTTTGTCATGACGTAAACACCAATAAAAGTTTTAAATTTAACGTCTACAGTTTGGATCTGAAATATATTTCAGTTTTAAACAACCCTCAAAGGGTTGCTAAGCAGTAAAAAAAAAAACAATTACAATTTGGATGCTATTCAGAGGTCCTCATGTGCCATTTGCCAAGAGCGTTGACGTTTTGATTTTTCGATTTTCTTAATCGAATTCACCCCATGTAAGGAATTAAAACCATTAAGACAAAAGGTGGTTGCTAGGTGTGAGAATTAGAAAACAAACATTATTGCGGAGCACAAACAATAGAAGAATAATCAGCAATACAGTCGATAGCTATGGACATTGTTTTTAAACTTTTGAATATCAAACTTGTCTGGAATTCAAGAAACCGAAAGAGAGTTCCATAACCAAGAAGTCAGAGAAAATAAACTGTTAGCATAGAACTGACGGTTACATGTAGCAAATTCAATTGTAAACCGAATGGATCTTCTTGCCAATCTAGTAATGCGCTTAAATTCATAAAGTCTAGACACGATATGAAAGAGTTCATCCGAACAATTACATAAAAGTGTTTATAGAAAAAGCATAAGGAAGCAAGATATTGGGAAAATAACTGAAATCGAGACGCCAGATCCGGAATCAATAATATTGCTGATTCTTCTTTGGTTATCATCTAGAATATCCAAATATATAGCAGGAAGACTGGACCATATGTAGCAAGAATATTGAAAACAAGGACGAATGGTAGACTTATAAATATGTAAGATAGATTCAAGAGAGAAAAATTGTCTAGCACATCACAGAGAAGATGTTGGAAAAGTATCTGAAGTCGTGACGCCAATCCACACTAATAATATTGCTCATTTGTCTTTGCATTTTATCAAGAATCTCTAAATATAGACCGGGAGTACCGGACTCTATTTGGCAGCAATATTCAAAGCAAGGAAGAATGGTAGACTTATAAATATATAAGGTAGATTCTGGAGAGAAACATTGCAGATTCCTCATGGAATTTTATCAGGAATCTCTAAATATATAGCAGGAACATCGGACCATATGTGGCAGCAATATTCAAAGCATCGATGAATGGTAGACTTTTAAATATGTAAGAGAGAAAAATTGTCTAGCACATCACAGAGAACCAACCTTCTTAGCAGCTGACCCAACAGCTGATACAGTATAGTCTCTCCACTTCATGTTAACCGAAATTGCTAGCCCAAGAAAACGCAACGATTCAATCCTGGAGGTTAGCATCGGAGATGTTTCATTGTTGATTCATCTGGTAAACAATAATCATCTCTCAAATATTTATAAAATAAATTAACGTGTCCAGATTATTCAACGGAATCATGCTTGAACACACACACACACACACACACATATATATATATATATATATATATATATATATATATATATATATATATATATGTATATATATATATATATATATATGATCAACCAACTTTCTTAGCAGCAGGTATTAAATATTACAGTTATTTTCTTCTTTGTTTTTTAACTATATTTTCAGATGTCTAAATTCTTTGCTTAGTTTCTGGAACGCATTTTGGCAATACCCCTCCTCCAGCTTCGAATTTCGGTGTCACATTACGTCATCTGCTGCTACAGTATTCTGATAGATAAATGCCAGTCCCTGTTTAGTTTTGATGGCCTCCGTACGCAGCTGAAATATTCAGCTGTCTCTCTTGTTGCCGACCACGAATTCTCATTTCTGACAGTTAACAGATAGTCCTTTTTTCTTCTGCTTTCATGCGCCAGTAACTGCCTACAACACCCTGTTCTTTTGTTGATCTACATAACATTTGACCTTTTACCATCCTTCATTCTCTTGGTCCTCTCCCATCCATTTGCACAAACTCATTAAGTCGTTGCCCTCCACAATATCCGCTCTTTTGTTGCTCCAAGTAACTTTTGCCATATTAACATCTTTGTATTTGTCCTACCATCCATTCAAACAAACTCGTTAAGTACATGATAACGGCTCTCCACATCTTCCTGTCTGTTGTTGCTCCAAGTAACTTTTGACATATTAACCTTTTATTTGTTCTACCATCCAATTGTGGGTGTTGATTTTTTGTTCTACCATCCAATTTCACAAGTTCGTTAAGTAGATGATCACGGCTCTCCACAACTTCCAATCTTTTGTCATTCTAAGTAACCTTTGATCATTTACCATCAATGTTCGTCTTTCTTCAGCTAATGATATGCAAAACCTGCTTCAGTCGGTTACTCTCTTTTTCCGTCTGTTTCTTTTTCCATCACTATGCCCTGTAAATACAGGCCCTTTTTTTTCTCATTATGTGTCGGCTTACGGTCATATCACGTTGAAACACCGGGTTCTCATACGATCACCGAAGTCAAGAAACGTCGACCCTGGTCAGTACCTAAATGGTTGACCGCTTGGAAATACCAGGTGTTCTGTGCGGCTGGTGTCATGAAAGTGTGGATGGTGTTATGGATAAGGGCTAGAAATTTGAAATCGTCCAGACGAGCTCCAATTCCAGTTGGGTTCGTTATATCCACATACAAGCTTATACCCTTGCGAAAGGTATGAATTGGCCGCTTTTCCCCCAGCTATTGGTTAGGACTTGTATCTTTAAATCATTAGAATTTTCAAATCATTCTGAAAATCTAAAACTATTTTCTGGCTTTCAATAATCTGCAAAAGGTTGTATTATATAGGAATAAAGTGTCGCTGCCGACACTTGAGTTTGAACATAGTTCGTCAGTGAGCAAACAGACGAATTCAGTGGATCACGTGACCATGGGAGAAACGCAAAAGTAGTTAATAACGGGACGTCTAATTGATCAATATTTCTAGTCTATCCTCTATTATTCCACGAACCGCTATTCTCTATTCTATTCACTCTATTTCTCTGTTCAGATCACTATACGGGTTACTGGTCGAGCGAGTATTATCAAGGAAGTACTATTAGTGCGAGTGATATTCGAAGGCATCTGACACCAGTATACTTCAACGGCGTTACTATAGTGACAACGAGTATTCGTTGACATTACAAAAACTGTCACACGAGTGTTCGTTGGCATCACAAAAGGTTGATAAACCGTAAAAATGTATCATGATGTCTCACAGAAATTTGAGAATTTGTATGAAATAGCAGAAAAAGTTTACTTGTGACGCGTTTCATGTTTCAGGACTTCATCAGACTCATTTTTTTACGTTTGTAGGACTACACCTGCTGACGACCGAGGGGTGATGTGAAGTTTAGAATTTTTCCTTTTTTACCTAACTGAATCTCTCAGTAATTGTAACTCTTTCTGATTGTAGTCATAAGTTTTCTTGTAATTCCTATATTTTTAAACGTCCTCTCTTCTCACATATTCTGTCCACAGTGGTATTCCTTGATAGAACCTGTTGAATATGCAAACTCAAATCTATAATTAATAATATTAAAATTCATTTTCTATATATTATGTCCACTTAGAACTTGTGTGATCATGGCACTCTAAAATATCTTGCTCCATGACGAATGGTCAGATGATCATTATTCTTTAGTTCCGGCAGTTCAGATCTTTATACCTAGGATAGGTCTTGCCACGACCACAGAATCGAAGCATCCTTATTCCCTCCGTATTCTAAACGTCGGAAGAAAATTGAATTTTAAGCTCTTCGAATCAATTGCAATTCGCTATCTAACCTCCTATACTTCATAATTCCCACTTCGGAGTTGGCCATCTTCACATTCATTTCGCATAGCTCATTAATACAAGGTACGAAAGCCACTCAAGATAGAGCATTACTGCGTGGTGCTGTTTTCGCGTACTAAAAAGCAAGAAGGGAACTACATGTGACCATGCTGTCCTGGGTATGATGATAAACTATATCCGGTAGCAAGGTCTCTGATCGAGAGATTGGGGGTTTTTCAGGAGTGTGGAAACACGTCTTAACTGCTGTTCTTACCAAGTGCACCCTTAACCGGGTCATCTGTTAAGAACCCGAAAAACAAAACACTATGAAAGTATAAAAATATGCCTTTATATTAAAAATACTAACAATAAACTATGATATAAAAAAGGACCAACAATGACTCTTCATAGTAAAATGACCAACGATATATTTTGAAGGCATAGAGGTGTGTTCAAAATATGTATGGTTAAATGCCTGAAATTGTCTACAAATTATATTTGGCCACTGAATAATCCATAAATAATTCATGCAGTTGTAACCCACCCAATAAGGCCAGGGTTCTTACACCTAGAAAGGTGCTGAACATTTGTGAGGGGGTGCAAAAAGCATTGTGTTTATTGAGTATCTTTAAAAGGGCCAAACCATCAAGGGAGAGTACAGTGCTGACTTGCTGAGGCAGTTACGAAAGTTTATCAAAACCAAACCCCACCCAGAAAAACTGACAGAAGGCTTATTGTCTCATCTGGACAAAGCTCCAGCACAGGGGCCCTTGGTTTCAATTGCGGTTGTGCGTAACTGTAGATTTGAACGGGTTGATCACCCACCCGATTCTCCTGATTTGATTCCATATGATTATCATCTGTTCCCCAACATTGAAAAGAATCACTTGGCCGAGAAAAAGTATCATACTAATGATGACCTCATATCTGCTGTTGATGACGTTTTTGAAAGAATGAAAGTTCTTTTTCCAATGAGACTTTAGCACTGCAACAGTAACGGAAGAATTGTTTAGACCACAAGGAGGACTAAGTTGAAGAATAAACCTCATTCCATGAAAGTATTTTGGTTAGGCTTTGTATATTAAGAGAAAGATTTGATCTTTTCAAGAATATGAGAAAAATCGTCAAGAATGTCTCATCCATCAAAATTAAATTATCTTTACAAGTGAACAAACGCACAAGTAGTTATTACGTTTTAGAAAATAATATAAGATTTCCCGATAAATTTATTTTCTTTGGTTATGTTTATTTTAGGATATTTAAAAATGGATAGATTCCTTAAAAAAATTCTTTCTTCGGAAAATAATTGGGCGTGTATAAGTGCGTGTGCTTAATTTGCTTAGGTAATTAGAATCTTATTTGTCGATCAATATTTTATTTGAAAAAAAGCTTATAGATCAAAATTGTTATTCATTTGTAACCATAAAACGTGTTCTATCTTTCTTATTTCTGAGCAGAGATTTTAAAAATATAACGTAATATCGACACATTAATTGAATTATAATTATCTAGGCGTATTTTATAAGGGAAATCATACCTACACATAAGTACATATATATAAGTATATATATATATATATATATATATATATATATATATATATATATATAAGTATAAGGGATATCGTCACAAATAAATGCGAATTGCTTCACCTATATATTTACAGTAAATTGATATTTTACGAATTCATTTTCAGAAAATTTTTCTACAATGAATACAGCCTCGTGTAATGATTGATTGTCTGATTTGTTTTTTTTACGGATTATCAACGTTTTGCAGGTTATTTAAAGCCAGATTAAGATTGTAAGAATTTGTGGTGATAATAATGACTTACTGATAGAAGTCTAATTAACCCATAGCTAGGGGAGAGTTGGATTCATACCTTTGCCCAAGGTTATTTACGAGTAAGTGATTATGACGAACCCGACTGGAATTGAAACTCGGTTCTCAGATTTCCAATTTCGAGGCGTTATCTATTACACCACCCGCACGTCCAAGCTTACTAACCAATGTCTGGTTAGAAAAAATATATACTGTAATTTAACTAACCAGACGCTTCCTCTGTAGCTGAATGACATAGCACGTCAGGCCAAATGACGGTCCGTGTAGGATACAGGTTCGATTCCTATCGGAGGACACATATGAAATTTCTCAAACATTCACTCATTAATGGAGTTAATACTGTTTATTATAAACAGAACCTTTACTTAAATATTGGTAAATCCATAAAGATTTCTTCAAAGGGAGGAAGAGGATATCACAGACTGAGCATGTGAGCAACGATGATGCTTTGGAGAGGATGCAAACAAGGAGGAGGCTTATACTTAACATCAGGAAGAGGCAGTTAAAGTTTCTGCGACACGTAATGAGAAAGGAGGGCATGGAGAATCTGATACTCACGGCTCGAATAGAGGGAAAGAGAGACAACGGAAAGCAAAACATGACATACCTAGCAGGCTTAAGCAAGTGGATGACAGAACATGCTCTGGGGGAGGTGGCAGAGGGACGAAACTTATTGAGAGCTATAAGGGATAGAGGGGGAAGTGGAGAGCCATGATCGCCTACGTCCTGAAAAGACACTGCACATCAAAAGAAAAAATAACGTATAAACAAAATACAAACTGACACCATAAACAGTTTGAAAAATCCTGCGAATTTAAAATTTAAAATTCGCAGGTGAAAATGATCATTAACTAATGGTATCTTAATTCCAATTGTACGAATATATATATATATATATATATATATATATATATATATATATATATATATATAACATAAAGAAAGAAAGAACGGTAAGATATAAAATCCGGTGTTCTTATAGATATTTTTATTTTTAACAAAATAGTGCTCAATGTAAATTTACAGAGCATTAATATTATAAATTAATTGATTTAAAATATGGTTTTTTTTTTACACAGTTCCAACCATGTTTCAAAATAGAATCTAAAACCCCAATTTAATTTTGCAATTAAATTAAAAGCATTAGTTCCATTTCATCTTCAAGCGATGGAACTAATGCTTTTAATTTAATTGCAAAATTAAATTCGGGGTTTTTAGCTTCTATTTTTGAAACATGGTTGAAACTGTGTAACGAAAAGAAACATATTTTAAATCAATTAATTTATAATATATATATATATATATATATATATATATATATATATATATATATATATATATATATTAACAAAATTATTGGTAATTCGTATTGGAATTTCCAGGAGGATATAGATCGGTTGAGAGCTCTATGTCAAAAACTGAGTAAAATTATTATATAATGACAAACACCTCAAGTATATATATATATATATATATATATATATATATATATATATATATATATATATATATATATATATATCATGATCAATACAAATGAAATGTGGCACGGAAATTATTGTTATATCGAAAAACTTTTTATTAAACATTAGGTCCACTCGTCAGGAGGTTTTAGCAATTGACTGTCGATTTTCTCATTTTCGACATCTTTTACTAAGTTTGAAGCAATTCATTTATGCGATCTTCATTGACGTGAGGTTGATTTTTCCTTCTTTTGTGCTTGTATCCGTGTGTATCTGTTTGCTTGCGTCTGTATACATGTGTACGCGTGTTCCTGTCTGCATGTGAGTACGTGTGGAATGCCATGGTTATCTCTCTTTTTAAAGAGAGAGAAAGGCGAGTGAGAGGATATTGAAAAATGACGTAAACAGGAAATTGTAATATTGATGAAGAAATGATTTTAAATGAAAAATAGAAAACACTCAATAATTTCTAAAGAAACATAAAATGGAAGTAAGAATACAAACAGAAATTCCGAGGACTTTTAACAGGAAAAGTCCACTCAAATTATTCGGGGGCTGATGCGTCTCTCAATTTAAGCGTAAGGACAGCAAAGGAGGGGAAAAATTAAATACACAATAAATAAATATGGAGAAGCATTTGCTGGAT
>CAHIKZ030005591.1:1700000-1705000 GCA_903632075.3 Acanthosepion pharaonis | reverse complement strand
AAACAAAAGCAACTTCTAGATTGTTGCATAAATTTCTAGAATTCTCCAGAATCTCACAGTACTATTATACTTATATACTGTTTTAGAAATGTCATTTTGGAGGGTGACATTCACTAAAAAAATAAATTAAATTCACTATTTTTTGAGAAAGTTTCATCGAATTTTTATACAAAAAATCAGTGTAACCCGGATATAAGAGAGTTGTCGGGACCGGAGAAGAAGTCTCTTATATCCGGGTTTCTCTTATATCCGGGTTTGGTCTATTTTATATACATTAACAAAGGCTCTAATTTGGGACCAGACAAAATATCTCTTATATCCGGGTTTCTCTTATATCTGGGTCTCTTATATCCGGGTTACACTGTAGTTATAACCCTAATATATATATATATATATATATATATATATATATATATAAACGAAAAATTCTGTCTGTCTGTCCGTGTATCGGAAACCCTAAGTCTGGTCATAGTTGCTCTACTTAGACTTTTTTGAGTCAGAGTCATCCCGAGATTGTAAATCTGCCCTTCATCTGGTGCTTGAACATCCAGCATTTGGGATTTGTGTCAGGATTAGGAAAGAATTTAAAATATTAAATCAACTGAAAAAAAATTTAAGTGATTTTTAAGTGATTTTAATAAGTGATTTTTTAATTTAAAAATGTTTGTTTAAATTCAGTTTAAAAAAATAAAAGAAAAAAACTTTGTGAATTGGGGAAATCTATGTTATTTCCTCAAAATTCCAAGGAATGAGAATTAAAGTGAGAGGTTTTGAAATTTCCACGGTGTTTGTGATTTGAAAAACTCAATTCTCTGCCTGAAAATCAGTCTTTCGGCGCAAAACTGTCTTGAAGCCCGAATTGGATTTATAACCCAAATCGGAGTTAAAGTGAGATTTTGAAGTTCGTTGCAGTGAATTGAGGAATTCAAAGTTATTTCTTTCAAATTATCTTTGCTGTTTTCTAAGCTTTGCAGTTAGCTCTTCCCAGGAGAGAACTTAAAAGTGTACACGGATTGCAGATTTTAAGTTTATATATAGATAGATCTAAAATTAAAAAAATATACGGTACAAGGTCAAATTAAATGGAGAGATTGGATGAATTTTATTATAAATTTTAAAGCTTCTTATTCGTAAATTATGCTTCGAAATATAACACAGTCATATTTGCTTCATTACAATTTTTTATATTAGAACACTTTAATGTCTATGATTTTTCGTTTTTAAATTTCTTTTTTTTTAAGAAAAACGTGGGTGGTTTGTGAGCTTTACTCAGATCAACCGATAAAATATTCCCTACGTTAAATTTAAAATAAGGGAAGAAGCAAAAATTGAGACATTATTTTTCAAAAATGAGTCATGGCCCGTAGATTTGAAATCAGTGACAGCAACATACGTTAAAAAGGAGCAGATGCAAATGGATACATATTATACATTAGTCAATGTCATTTCCTAAAAAAAATTAAGCGTTAATCTAACAAAATTCTGGACAAGTTATATGCTTTGTGAGTTTCCTACATAAAAAAATTATAGATGATTAATAAATAGCTTCTTTGAGAAACCAGTAAATAATCCAACGTATAGACTTACTTGGTAAATTAATATGCAACTGTTGTCTAAAGATCCTTTATATAATGTGTTAATAACAATAATCATAATAACAACCAAATACCAACACACCCGTACAAGACGTTACTAACACTACCAGGAAATTAATACAAAATTATACTAAATATCCAAATCAATAGACTGAGATAGATAGATAGATAGATAGATAGATAAATATGAACACACTTAGATAGGAGTATATATATATATATATATATATATATATATATATATATATATATATATATATATAATAGCTAGCTAGATAGATAGATAGATAGATAGATAGATAGATAGATAGATAGAAACCACACATATATATTGGCTTTGTGGAAAAATGACTAAAATGAGAGCAAGGCAAAAAAATATTAAAAAATAGACAAGGATATAAATATCACAAATAAAATAAAAATGATAAAAAAGTGAAAAAGTAAAAAAAAAAACCAAAAAACAAAAAAACGAAAATGAAGGAACCCCGCTTAAAATGATGGTGTAAAAAGTAGTTCGAGTCGAGTAAAAAGAAAAAATATTGGTAGCAAATGTGAATCAGGAATGGAAAGAAAACCAATTGCAAGAGGGTCGAGCAACAAGCTGCGAGAAATAACAGCCTTCCCTAAATTGCACGCATCACTTAGCCCCTCTAGTTTATAGAAAAAGAACGCTTGCCAACGTCGAACATGTGAGCGATCCCTTTCACAGGTTTGCCAACGTTTCATCGTAGCTTCTAATTGGGCAAAAGGAGAGATCCACCCGGTGTGTGAAAGGTGGGGCCTATCTGAGGGTGGGAAGTGTACCAAAAAGACAAATATGAAAGGAAGCGATAACAGAGGCTGGCAGAAATATCAGGACACGGAATAGACTTTAGACAAAGTCGGTAATGATCATGGGGTTTCTTTTGAGCGACGATTACACTCCCATTGTGCCAGGAAGGGAACAAAAAGAGGAGGGAAAAACGATGAATTAGATAAAAATGCGCCACCTCCTGTTGTGTAAAACAGAAAGATGGCGGATATTTCCCATCTGTTGGAGCGTTTAGATTGGAGAGTAAGAAGGAAGAACCGTAGAAGATGTAAGCGGGAAGTAAGAAATTGAAGAGGGAGGAAGAAAAATGACTTTAAAAAATGGCTTCAAAAAGGTTTTAGTAAGAAGATAGAAAAATAAAAAAAAATAAAATAAAAAGTAATGAATAGGACAAATAGAAAAAGAATGAAAGAAGAATGAAGAAAGGTAAATTAAAAATGACAGAAAGAAATATTTAATAATTTGCAGAAAAGGTCGTAAAATATTTAATAATAGAATATCCAATAAATGAAGCAAGAATGTTTAATATAAATGAATGAAATCGGAAGTCATAGACCGAATAATTAAAAAAAGGATAATTAATTTGTTTTTTACGTCTTATTAACCTTTTGCAAGTTACTTAAAACAGAAAATATTTGAGGTTGATACGCCGTAAAACAAACCAAACCCAAACCAAACCAGAAAATATTTTTAGTTTGTAAGAATTTGTGGATATAATAATGATAATATATAATAATGACACGTTTTACTAATTAACCCATAGCTGGGAGAGAATAGGTGGAATCATACTTTTCCCAGGAGTATTCGCTCTTAAGTGATTATAATTAATTTAAGCGTAGTACTAGATTGACGTAAAGGTCTCATCATTTTATAATTGAAATAGCTAGATGTAACCGTAAGTTCTATGCCAACAGTTTCTTCTATTGCACTTCTCCTAGATTCATGTTCCCCAGTCCACACTGATCTTAAAAATGCAAATGTCATTATCTTCTGTCTTCTTAAGTCCTGTTCTATTTTTGGTCTCTTTTGTTAATAATTTGATTTTCTTTCATATTCTCTAAAACTTGCATCCTAGTGGCTTTTTTGCGCTGCTTGGGGAGAAATAATAAAAAGTAACGAACACAATTGGAACCAGAATTCGGCTTTCTATTGTCCCTATTTTTGTTGGTGTTATCACAACGTTTCGGCCATTGTGCGCCACGGCATTCATCAGTTGCATATCGATCTGGGTAACCTACATATAATTCTGAAAGGAATTTAATTTACGTTCTTGTTCAGTCTCATGTTAGGGATATCGTTTAGTTCTTATTTTTATTTAGTATTGTTCAGTTATTGCTTGCAAGTAGACGCTACCTAATCCAAGGATTGAACTCACAACAATTACGTCACCAAATTCACTAAGAAAACTTTTACCCATTAGGGTTTTTTTTACGTCATTGTCCTGGAGAAAAGTTAGAAACTTAAACTTAAATTTGGTTGATAATGAGGTTAAAAATTCTGGTGCTGTGTGTCATGTTGTGAGTTCAATCTCAGAGTCGGGCAATGTTTACTTGCACTCAGTGAAAACAGGAAATTAACTGGAAACTTCTAAATAAAAATAAGAACTTGGCAATAAACAGTCTACTCCCGTAGATTAAATAAAGGGTTCAGCTCAGAATTCCCTGTAGGTTACCCAGAAGGCACAACAGCTGAAACGTTGTGATAACAAAAACAAAGAGGAGGAGAATCGTCCGAATAGAAATAAATAGATTTTATTTTCAATATTTCGATTTGTAAGAGAGCTGTCCAAACAAATAGAGAGAAAGAGAGAGAAAGAGAGAGAGAGAGAGAGAGTTTTTTTGAAAATACGCAGCATGAGAAAAAACAAATTTCTAGTCCACCCCCATCGCAACTTGCTGTGTTGCATTTGAAATATGAAGACAGGGGTCGTCTTGTGGGAAAATCATTGTATTTGATGTTTGCTGCGGGTTCATACCAATTTTTGCTGAATTTTTTTGTCTCGCATGTGTTATATTACTGAGGAAATCTAGTAGTTTTGGACTAGTTGTTTGTCACGATTAGTTTGTAGAGAGTATGTAGAAGGCTTTAAAAAAAAACTTTATTCATTGAGTGTTCCAAAAAATTCACATTTAAACCTAGAATGGATCTTTTCTGTTAATTCGCCCCAAATAATGTAAAGTTACTTATCGTAAATTTACCACAGGAAATTATAAATTTTAAATCAGTGTTTTGTTTTTTTAATAAATTTTTGGCAATCTTTTGAAATTATAAATTTTGAATTGAACTTTGTTTAGCTTGATATAAAGTTGCTGGAGAATACAAGAATGCAAAAGGAGAATAGTGTTCTCCTCTTACAGGCAGTAAATATTCTTCCTACGTCGATGAAATACTCTAAAGGACATGATATGAGTTTGAGCTTAATCGATCAACAGGATAGATGGCGCTATTTGGTGTTTCGAGTGAATTAACAGAAACGATCGCCGAGAACGTTTGATTTTTTTTTAAAAATATATTTCAATTCGGATTTTCTTAAACTTTATCTGTGAAATATGAAAGTCAGAAATATCAGCGCGGAATTTGAAAGCGGCGTGTTG
>CAHIKZ030005591.1:1687500-1690000 GCA_903632075.3 Acanthosepion pharaonis | reverse complement strand
ATTCTTAGAATGAAAATAGCGATAGTTTTAGAGGTATAAATCCGAAGATAAGTAAAGAAATGAATAAACAGAAAGAAAGAAAAAAAGAACGAAAGAAAAATAGGAAAAATGAAAGAAGACGAAAGAAAGAAAAATACATACATATTTAAAAAGATAAAAAGAAAGAAAAAAAAGAGAAAACACATAGAAACAAAGAAAGAAAAAAGACAGAAAGAAAGAGAGAGAGTATGAAAGAGAGATAAAAAGATAGGAGAATACGGGAGAAATAATTAATGAAGACCGAAAAAATGCATAGAAAGAGGAATAAACAAGATGTAAAGGAAGAAGAGAAAAATATAGAAAGAAAACGAAATGCAGGGAGAGAAAAAGAAAAAAATGCAGAAAGAAAGAATGAAAAAAGGAAATACGAAATACATTCAAAAAGAAAGAAAGAAAAATGAAGGTCAGACAAACAGAAATGAATAAATATACAATGAAAGAAAGACAGAGAAAAAAGGAAAACAGAGAGAAAGAAAAATTAAAAGCAAAGAGAAAGAAAGAATGAAAAACACAGAGGAAGAAAGAATGAAAAACAGAAAGAAAAAAGAAAGAGAATCAAAAACAGAGAAAGGAAGTAAATCAGAGAGAATGAAAGAATGAAAAACAGAGAGAATAAGAATGAAAAACGGAGAAAGAAAGAAAGAATGAAAAACAGGGAGAAAGAAAGAATTAAAATCAGAGAGAAAAATAATGCAAAATAGATAGAAAGAAACAAGCGAAGAGAGAAAAATGCAAAAATTTGAAGGAAAAAAGAGAAACAAAAAGAAAGCAAACAAACGGAAATAAAGAAAGAAAAAAGGAAAGAAAAAATGAAGATTAAATTAAAAAGACACTGAAAAAAAAATGAAAACGTAATAATGTTTAAATCATAATCAAAAGATATCTGGAAAATATATGAACAATGGTGGAAGAAAATTTGAAAAAAAAAAGAATATTAAAAGAAGGAATAAAGAAATGATTTAAGAATGTCAGAAGCAAGGGCGAATGAAAAATAAATGAAAAATAGAAGAAAGAAATAAAGATATTACCCAAGAAATATTAGAAGTATTTAAAAAAAAAGAAGAAATTATATGAATAAAAGAAGAAAGAATCAACAAAAAATGAAGAGAAAATAAAGCATCAAGGAAAGAACGACAACAGAAGCGACAAAAATTAAAATAACAAAAAAAAAAAGGAAAAAAAAAAGAAGAATCCCGAAAAAGAAAAAAAATCATCACGCAAATGACGTACGGACAAAATGGCGAACATATATCTAGAAATGGTAAAGGAGGTCGTGTGCACTATTGTAAGTGTTCAGGTTTAAGCAATATTAACGGCGGCAATTTCGTTTATGGCACTTCATCATATGTTCAAATGGATTTAGAATTTTTAACTCGTTTTCTGGTACCCTGCGTTGGTAAAAGTACCGAAGCCTAGATACTAGGTCAAGACCAAAAACATTGCAGATTCTTTTTGAATGTTTTTCAAGACTCTCTAAATATATATCAGGAGCACCAGACCAGATGTAGCAGCAATATTTAAAGTAAGAACAAAAGGTAGTTTATAAATATATAAGATAGATTTTGACGAATGCCATTGTCTAGCATAATGAAACAACTTTCTCTGCGTCCTGGGTATGACGATAAACTTACATCCGTCAGCAAGGCCTCTAATCATGAGATTTTGAGGAGCGTAGAATCACACGTCTTAATTGTTGGTGTTCCCAGGTACACCCTAATCCGGGGTGGTAGAAACTGAGGGTTCCAGCTAAATAGTTACCCACCCCAAAAAAGGGTCAAAACACTGTGAAAGTATAAAAATAATTTTCTAGAAAATTTTTTACCATCAATATATTTTTGAAAAAAAACAACAAAAAAAAACAATCTTACCAGCAATACATTTTTGAAAAACCAAATTTTATGAGCGACAAATTTTTGAGAAAAAAATGTACCAGCAATATATTTTTGAAGAAATATTAACAGCAATACATTACTTAAAAAAAACAAAAAATCTTTTACCGGCAATACATATTTGAAAAAAAAATATTGCCAGTAATACATATTTGAAAAAGAAAATATTACCAGCAAAACATATTTTAAAAAGTATATTACCAGCAATATATTTTTAAAAATATATTACCAGCAGAGCATTTTTGAAAATATATATATATATATATTTTTTTTTTACCAGCAATACATTTTTGAAAAATATTGCCAACAATATATTTTTGGAAAAAAATATTACCAGCAATAAACGTCTTGTCGACATGAAATAACCCATTGAGGCTGATATGGTGTAAAACAAACCAAACCAAACCAAATCAACTTTCTTAAGAGCAATTGATTCAATATACTTTTCCACTTCAGGTCAGCTAAAAACGTTAGTCTAAGAAGGTGTAATGAGTCACTCTCCTAAAAGTTAGCATCAGCCATGCTAGTGGAAAATAAAGAGGGCTTGCTTAGATGATTAAAAATCAGAGAAG
>CAHIKZ030005591.1:1665000-1682500 GCA_903632075.3 Acanthosepion pharaonis | reverse complement strand
CAACAGTGGGAAGAAATACAGTAATGTTACGAATAACGTAACAAATCTCAGTCGGAATAGTTTATTCTTGAAGATGACGGTAGTGTGCATAGTCAAAGAGTTGTTTCTACATTCTACAATGATATCATTTTGTAAATGTATAAAGTCTGGTACAAAGTAACACAAGCACAATAAAGAAAGAATGCAAATTACGGTAAATCTAAAAAAAAAATAGATGAAATTTATCAAATATAGTAAATCTTCAAATTACAAAAGTAATCGGAATTTTAAGAGCAAACAGAAAACCACTTTTCAATGCAACATTCCGATTCGTTTTATTTTCTTGCCTTTAAACAAAGAATTTCGGGAAATTCAATTTCTGTTTCATAGTGAATCAATTTCCTCAAATTTTACATAATTCACGGCAGATTCACTTTGTCCCTTGAGTGTAAATTGTCTTACGTTATGTTGCATTGAGTCTTGTATTTCTATCCACAGGGACGTAGTTCATATGTGTGTGGCCGTTTGATGGAGATTACACATGCAAACATCCATCTATCTATCTATCTATCTATCTATCTATCTATCTATCTATCTATCTGTCTGTCTATTTAAGTTTATTCAAATCTATCTATCTGGTTATATATCTATCTCAGTGTATTCATATTTAACTATCTATGAATTTATATAAATATTATTCTATATATATGAATTTATTCATATTTATCTATCTATCTATCTATCTATCTATCTATCTATCTATCTATCTATCTATTGAAATCTATCTGTTATTCAATTCTCTCTAGCAAATTTATTCAAATCTATCTTTGTAAATTTATTTAAATCTCTCTATCTAACTGTCTATTCTATTCATATCTATCTATCAATATATATATATATATATATATATATATATATATATATCACTGTATACATATATGATTTTATATCAATACTGTTGTAATAGAACTGAAATATATGTAACTATATCTATCTGTATAGATAGATATGTCATTTCAGATCTATCTAGCTGTCTATCTTACTAATGCATATACATGCATATAAATGCGTGTGTGTATATCCTTTTATATCAATGATTTTGTATTTGAACTGAAATATATAATACCTTGTTTGGCTTGCCTAATATTGTAGGTACTACTGTTTTAAGCAAATTAAAAAAAATATAACATATTATTATATTTTAATATTTATTATTTAATATACATACATTTGTATATATATATATATATATATATATATATATATATATATATATATATATATATATATATATATATATACATATATTCTATACACAACTTTTTTGCACTCAAGTGTTTGAATTGCATCAATGTCTCACCCTTTGTGCCTAATTTTGATATTGACACCGACCGGTGTTTGTAGCTCCTTTCGTGGAGTGCGACTGTTGAAACATTCGTTTGACTGACGAGGCCTTAAGAATTAAATGCGAAATCACATAACCCCGAACATTTTTCTCACACAACAGCTGAATCATACTTCTCGACACTTCTATATGATTTTATCTGCATATATATATATATATATATATATATATATATATATATATATATATATATATATATATATATATAATTATTTCCTATGGGATTTGACGTAGTCGTGTTAAGTTTTTCAGAGGCTTTCGACGTTGCTGACTTTGGACCAAAACCTACATACCCATAAATGGGAGATAAACAGATTTATATATCAAACTCGTAAATGAAATCACAAAATACTGAAAAACAGAATATCCTACGTACGCTTTTCGACGTTCGAAAGGACTTCTTTAGATTAATAACTTTTTTCTTTTATTGATGGGATCTTATATATGTTGCGGGAGAACGAAATACATAGAACGAATACCAGTTATAATTCTGCATCGAGAAATGCTGGCGGTACCGCGATGCTAATTTGTGCATCTGGATATATCGAACGCGAAACATTTTAAAATCTCAACTTACATACATTTGATTCCAAGGATAAAAATCCTGAAGAAGTCTTTTCGAAGTTCGAAACATGAATCTTACTCGTTTTGTCACGTCAATTAATCACATTCATACATATGTGTTTTAATATTTGTCTTAATGAAAAACTATCTTGGCAGTTCCCTCTTAAGTGACACATCCTCAATCGCTAACCATCTACCCTGAGTGGCTCGTGGGCCTTTATTGGTTGAATAATTAGTAAAAAAAAAAAAAAAAAAATGATGGCATGCCATATCTAATTTCGCCAACATTTGGAATGTACTTTTACCGTGATTCAGTTCGTAAAGAAAAAAAGAAAAAAGGTAAAAAAAAAAAAATACTTTCTTTCTCTGTGTTTCTTTTCAGGTTTAATTTTCATCTGTTACCCTATACGCATATATCGTCTTGCTTTCTCTGCACACGAACACATACCCACACGCCACACATACACCCGCACACATGTGCATGCTCACACACGCTCACACACAAGCTAACACACATTCACACATGTATATACTCTCCCATACACCCACACCAACACGTCACATGTACATGCTCACACAAACATACACACATACACGTGCTCACAGACGCGGGTGCATGCTTTCACACAAACGCAACCATATATTTGCTCACACACACATATGTTCATGTTTACTGTCGCACGTCAACATATATGCACAAATCCTCTTTCCTATTCTATTGCCCTCTGTCCTCTCTCTCGCTCTCTCTCCCTTTAAAACACACATATATAAACACATATATTATTGTATGTAAAAATTCACATATGAACAAAAAAATACATCTGCAAAAAACAATACGGATAACGACAAAATGAAAACTTTCCTTTACCGCCGTGTTTCGTCTCCTGGGGGGCTTTATCAAATACATATTTAACTTGATGAGACCCCCTCAGGGGACAAAACGAGTTGGTGAAGTTTTCTTCCTTTTTTATATGAGGACTCACCCGTCGTTTTTCACCGTATGAGGGTCCAGCAGTTCAGTCCTTAGAACAGAACAGCCAGATATATAATTTGCTTATAACGGTAAAGGGTTGTGCAGAACTAATCACACTGAAGAGCCGAATACAGATTACTCGTACAAGGGGACGCAAATTCCCCTAACATCCCTCCATGGGTACTGAATTCAGAGTTGTCCTTCTCCTATGCCGGTTGCCACCAAAGGCTATAGGGCCCAGTATGTCCTGTTATATACATATATATATATATATATATATATATATATATATATATATGTGTGTGTGTGTGTGTGTGTGTGTATGTATGTATGTATGTATGTATAAGAATGAACAGTAAGATTTATAATACGGTGTTCTTAGCAGTTATATTTACAGTGTTTGATATATATATATATATATATATATATATATATATATATATATGTGTGTGTGTGTGTGTGTGTGTGTTCAAGCCTATTGGGCTAAATAATTTAAACGTATTATGGCTATTTATTTTAGATTTAATCCTTTCAATTCAACGGATTAATTTCTTGGTGGCTGTAGAAAATCGATTAAGAAAAATTAAACACATATAAATCTGGAAGCCCTTTATATAAGAGAATTGCGGCCAAAATTATATAATGTCAACTAAGTGTATAACAATAATTATCTTAAATATTTGTCGCAGCAAATGTTTATATAAAAAAAAACTAAATTAAAATACTATAAAAAAAAAAACAACTCCTGATGATGATCTCAGAAAGAGATGGAAAGTATATAAAAGTGATTCTCAATACATTTCTCAAGTACATTTCTGGCATAATTTGATTGTAATACACGGAAAAATATTCGTGAATATGAAAGGATTATGCTAAAAATATGCGGCCATCATCAGGAGACAAAAATCATGCTGATTAGTAGTAGCAAACTGCAGGAATGAATGAATTTCTGAAGAAAACGAACTTTATGTGTATTCTTTTGTTGTTTTTTTTGGGGTCAGTCCTTCTGTTGGTCCAACGTCCTCTTTTAAGATAAAAGCTGTGGAGATTTCTTCGGCTCAGAATTCCCTTGGTCATTTTGACAGTTTTATTGGTTGTTCAAAATGGGATGTGTGCGTGTTAAGTGTATGTTATCATTTAGTTCTTTGGGAGTGTGTATGATGTGTGTAAGTGTATATATTAGTATGGTTGTCTGTATAAGTGTGTGACCTCAAAACCCCCGTAAGTCTTGTGTGGGTGAGAAATGTGGATAGAACTTGATTTATGGGGTTATATATTAATTCTATCTATGTTGTTAAATTTGTTGTTAAGCCCTTTTGGACGAAGTGTTTTGAAGCGCAAAATCTATTTGTCTTCATGTTCATCTAGAATTATTCTAATATTAAATTTTCTGTCTATTTTTCCAGTTATAGCGATTTTGGTATGGCTGTTAAAATCATGTTTTTCTATGCGGAAATGTTGTTCTACAGGTAATAATCTTTCGTGGAGAGCCGACTTGAACCGATTACGATAATTATTAATTATGTAGAGAAAGGGATATTCAGATTTTCTCACATATTGTTTCTGACATAGTGTGTATTCTAATAGGTAAATTATGTTAGAGCTGTGGGAGATTTTGAAAGTACATATATATATATATATATATATATATATATATATATATATATATATATCTTACAGCTAATAGATCCATTGATATATAATCCAGGTGGATCCTATTAATATCAGATATTAGGACTAATTAACATATAGAGCTCAATATATTTGTTATAGCAGAGAATATATTATACAGCAAAAATCCAAAATTACCTCATGTGGGTATAGTCTATTTCAAACTGGCGCAATCTTATGCTAGCCCTCTTCAGCCCTAGACTAACTGCCTTGGCATAAGGGGTTTTAAATTTAATTTAAACAGAGTTGGCACAAAAAGGCAGAGGGAATAAAATAAAATGATTTTTTTCTTTCCAGGACTGTATCTGACTTTTATGATAAGTTTCATAATTTTTAACGATTTTCATTCAATTTAGTTCCACTTATGAATTTTATTTAATATTGCATAATGGTAATAACGATCCTTAAAATTACTTTTAATTTTAAACTATTATTGTTTTTATTAGCTTGGAGAATATACTAGGACAGATAGCATATCTAATATATATATATATATATATATATATATATATATATATATATATATATATATATATATATATATATATATTAAATGTTGATGGTCAGTGTTGAATAAGACCAGCAAACCGTAGTATTAAAAAAGTGCTCAATACATGTAGGAGAAAAATAAAAATGAAAAATTTGTATGTCGGGTTTTTAACTTTAAAAATTAGGAGATCAGTCGATTCCGCTACCTTAGTTTAAAACTTACGGTATCCTTAGGCGATTTTTATAAAATTAATTATCTGATTGAATAAATTAGAAATATTATGTTTCCTTATTTTTATCATAAAATGCACATAATGAAGCATAACAGTGATTTTCTTGTCTCATTTGATTGTAAAATACGGAAAGATACTCGTGAATATAAAAGGATTATGATAAAAATAAGCAAACGTAATGTTTGTAATTTATTGAATGAGACGTGCCTGAAAGAATTTGCAACCTAAGTATTATGAAATGCATTAAGTCTGACAATTATTTAACATACTATCTATAAAAAAACATATAAACAGAAAATATATTATATATATATATATATATATATATATATATATATATATATATTTTGTTTATATGTTATTTTTGTTTATATATATATATGAATATATATATATATATATATATATATATATATATGAATATATACGCAGAAATACATATATGCATATATATATATATATATATGAATATATACGCAGAAATACATATATGCACGTTCACGTTGCAGCTCACAAAACATAAACATATATGAATAGTGTGGGTGGGACTGGTTATATATACGCATCCATGTGTCGTTTCGTACGCAATTGGTGGCTGCATTCATTTGGATATTGTGGCAAATTGTGGGCTATACACAAATACAATAATTACTAATTATATAATTAATAAGTGTCTGGTTAATCCAATATTTATATTCAACTCTTACATTTCATGTTATGTAATAAGAAGAATTATACAATAATGAGATTTATATTTTTATGTCACTATAATTACTTGCCCTGTGGTTCCAATTGTCCATTGGGCCAATTACTTAAATTTTAATATCAATTTTATCTCGACTTTGAAATTCTTGGTAAAATTTCCAATCTTCAGGGATCCTGGATTTAAACCATATTTCCATTTTACATACACACACATACACACTCATACTACACCCCACACACATACATACATACATATACATACACACACACGCACGCACGCGTGAACACACACACACACACACACACACACACACACACACACACACACACACACACACATATATATATATATATATATATATATATATATATACCGAAAGGTTTAAACCAAGGTAGCGAAATCGACTGATTTCCTAATTGTCTATGCCTAAAAGCTCTGCAACTTATTTTTTTTTTTTTTTACATATGTATTGAGCACTTTTTAATGCTACTGTTTACTGGTCTAATTCAACAATGACCATTAACTTCTTTATATCTATCTATCTATCTATCTATCTATCTATCTATCTCTCTCTCTCTCTCTCTCTCTCTCTCTCTATATATATATATATATATATATATATATATATATATATATATATATATATATATATATGTATTACTTAAACGTTATTTTCAATGGTTACCCATATTTGATTAGATGCTCTGTTTTTATTTACAAATTAAATTGTATCGGATTAATAAAATGTTCCCTAATAAAATGTTTTTGTTTACTTTAGGACACGAAAATAAGTATATTTCGAAATTTGGATACGAAAATGAGTATATTTTGAAAATTGGTAAAAGTCTGTCTTAAAACATCATTCGGGCTTTGATTTTCCTGGAAATGCTTCGTGATCGAGAAGTCAAGGCACTTCCGATCTAAGCATTGTTTACACCCAGATAACACAAGTTAGAATCTTAAAACAGGATTCTTGAATATTCAGGCCGGTAGATGTAAATAAATAAATATAATTTTTAATAAAGATATAAAAAACATAACCTCTACTCAAATATGGGTATCCATTAAATATAACTTAAAATTTGTCGGATTAATAATTGAAAAATTCATCTATCGCCCGGTTCACACCCCTCCCCGGTCTTTTGAAACTTTATCCCTTATTATCTTTTTAGTTTACCCCTTATTTCCTATTTAGAATTGGATTTTCGGTTATTTTATTCACTAATTATGTATTTATTTATTTACTTCTCTCCCAATAGGAGTGACATAAGA
This sequence comes from Acanthosepion pharaonis, assembly GCA_903632075.3. Classification (NCBI taxonomy): domain Eukaryota; kingdom Metazoa; phylum Mollusca; class Cephalopoda; order Sepiida; family Sepiidae; genus Acanthosepion; species Acanthosepion pharaonis. Next base: position 1,675,208 of record CAHIKZ030005591.1, on the reverse strand, counting down.
TCGCCTATTGGCCGGTTCACATTCCTCCCTGATCTTTTGTAAAGGAGTAGAAGTATATGTCAATTTTTTAGGATTGGGTTTCTGGTTATTTTATTTATTAATTTTTCTTCTCCCTAAGAAGACTAGATAGGTTTATCTATCGTCCGGTTCACACTCCTCCCCATTCTTTTGAAAAAGAGTATAGGTTTATACTTTAATCCTATTTAGAATTAGGTTTTTGCTTCCTTATAAAATTTCCTTCCACACTATTACTTCTAACGTTTCCGACTAAAATTTTCTTCCTTCAGTCCTTTAAAAGTTTTTTTTTGAGTAGGAGATGAGGTTTATCTTTTGTTTCCTGTTTTACGATTGGTTTCCGGTTCCTTCCAAAGTCTATTTGCACACTATACTTCTAAAATGTCAGCTTGAACTCAGGAATGGTATTCACTAATTAAATCTTGACCTCTTCAAGTCTAGGATTATCCGTTATCTTTTCTGCATAGCCCACAAAAACTTCACTTCTTGCCCTTTCAACACAACACAATTACCCTCTGCCTTGACTGTCTTTTGGTCCTTCTATATGTGAACATTAGTAAAAAAAAAAAAAAAAAAAAGATGTGAGGGGTTCGTAAGATTATCCAATTTTATCCCCTATAAGAGTTTTCTTTTTAATTTCAGTAAAAAATGTTGCTAACATACAGAGAAAGTAAATAGCGGGAACTCCTACGATAAGTAGTAAAAGGAAACGGGAAGAAAAGACTAGTCATCAAGCAGAAACAAAATGATACTTTTAACTTCAAAAAGAGACAGTTGAAAATTTCTAGGGCACATAATGAAGAAAGAAGGCTTGGAAATTTTGATACGCACAGGATAGATTGAAAGCAACAGAAAACTACAAAAGAGAGGAAATTGTGAAGAATCATGATCACCAACGTCCTGAAGGGACACGGCACACAGAAGAAAAAAATGAGCTTATATCAATGAACAGTGGAACTGGGATTAGGAGAGATAACAAAAGAAAAATATTAAGTAATATAAAGGAAAGGAAACTGTGGAGAGCCATGATCGCCAACGTCCTGAACGGACACGGAACATAGAAGAAGAAAAATGAGCTTATGTCAATGGATAGTAGAACTGGGTTTAGGAGAGATGACAAAAAAAAATATATATATTAAACGCTACGAAGGAAAGAAAATTGTGGAGAGCCATGACCGTCAACGTCCTGAAGGTACAGGGCACATAGAATTAATACACTTACAGGTGAGAAATCTTACAAAGGGCAACAAAAGACAGGAAGATGTGGAGAGCAATGATCAACTACGCAAATAGAAGAAGAAAAACAGGTAGGCTTCGATGATGTTAATCGTTAAATTACAACAAAATATAACGCAGGGAGGTTTACTACACGTGGGTATTACACTGAAACCCCACGTGACAGGAGGCTGTTTACTTGTTGAATATGGTTTTCACAAGAAAAGACCGGCGATATATTGGTTAATCTCTAGGCACAAGGGAATTTAGTAAGTCATTTCATTATATACAATGGGTCGGAACTCTCCTTGACACCAGCAGAAGTCGATATTGGTTTCATAAAATTGAGAAGAAAATTTCAATGTAATCCGACGAAGAGATTATGAATTAATCCTAATTTATTGAATAATTGATCTTCCAATTTTACGCCCATTTTATTTTCACAACGGCCGGGCGAGCAGGTTAAAATTAAAGATAACCTAATGGTCAAATCAAAGTTCTAATATATATAAATATATATATATATATATATATATATATATATATATATATATATATATATATATATATATATATATATATATATATATATATATATATATATATATATATATATATATATATATATATATATATATATATATATATATATATATATATATATATATATATATATGTATATGTATATCATTATTAAGGTCATTATTAAAATGTTTGTTAAAGACTTCGGATAATTTACTTCTTGCTTTCTCGCAAGAATTTTTTTTTATATTTGGGTCTAAGTTTTTGTAAAAAGCTCCTAGTCCATGGTGTTTTGCCGGGAGCTTTCAGTTGCTGTCATCATGGTTGCATAAAAGAAAAAAAAAATTCAATATATGGTTTATTATTCTTTCTTCCTCTTTTAATATGATTTTTTTTCTCTTTCCTTTTTTTTTTTTTTATTCTCTGGACAAATTGACTCCATTTATTTAAAAATAATGAAGATGAAAATTTTTTATATATATTCATGAAGCAGATTATAATCCAGTGGATTTTGAAGGATCATCTGTAATTATTATATAATAATAATAATATATAGATTTATATATCTAAATATAAATATAATATATATATTTATATATATATATATTTATATATATGTATATATATATATATATATATATATATATATATATATATATATATATATATATATATATATATATATATATATTCACATTTCATTGAATACGACAGACAAGGTGCTTTTATTTGTTTTTTTATATACAATTTCTCGTGTGATCTAATCATTTTTTTCTTTTCAGATGATAAATTATATAAAAACTGTCCAAATGTTCTTTTATTCCGTGCGCTTTCGGCTATACATATTACCGGACACTTTTGGCAACAAACTTGTTAGCAGTAATATAATAGCATCATCTACATGCAAAAAAAAAAAGGCTAAAAATTATGGAAGCCATATATTAACATACCAACATATTAACTATGAACAAGGACATAATATCTTGACCGTGTTTTGAAAAATGAAAACAATTTATAAAACATACATGCAATAAACTCTTTCTTATTTAACAGTTAAAATATTTAAAAAAAAAGAACATTCGGACAGTATTTTTATATTTATATATTTATTTATTTATATATTTATCATACGCAAAAAGGAAAAAATTATTAGATCGCATGAGAAATTGTTTAAAAAAAACTACATAAAAGCAGCTTTTTTGTCGTCTCCAATGAAATGTACATGAACGGATTGCTGCTTAAATACACACACACACACACACACACACACATTATTTTATATATATATACGGATTTCTTGTTGGCCGTCGACAGCTGTGTGAGCAGGAAGCCACAAGTCAACGTGGCCTTGTTCAAATTGTTGATCACGCTAGATAAATCGCTCTTTCCCAGAAACTGTAACTAAGGTCTGTGCAGCATATAGTTGAAGTAGAAACGCAGGTGGACTCTGTGGGTGTTTGCTAGCCGCCCTAATAAACGGCTATCCTCAAATACAGTAGCCAGCTATAACACACACACACACACACACACACACACACACACACACATATATATATATATATATATATATATATATATATATATATATATATATATATATATATATATATATTTGGGCAGCAACCTTTCTTTTAAATATGTTTCGTTAAAAAAAGAATTATTTAATTTTTAATAAATTTTTCCAGCTTTCCTACATTTTTCCGTTTGTTGCTTTTGAGGGAATACAACAACTGTCCCTACCAGCTTAGTCCCAAACGCTTTCAGAGAATTTTTTTAGCCATTTTAAGGTATTTTTTGTGGGTGGTTGTGTTGTTAGTTTCCTTTCAGGTTTTAAATGTCTGAGATATTTTTTGTGTGGTCTATAATACTAGTATTTTTGTAAAAAATACTAAGACGCTTACTCAAATCCCAGCCGAGTTCAATACGCGAAGCCCCGAAGTAAACGTTCTTTCAAGTAATCAAAACCACACAGAAATATATAAAAAGCAGTACCTTTTACGAAACCTATATATATATATATATATATATATATATATATATATATATATATATATATATATGAGAAAGTGATTGTAATTACTCCAACGAAAAGAAAGCTTATATTTCAAAGACAAAAGAGAAGCCGTAAACGTTTTGGGATATAATGTAATTTTTTTCTTTCCTACACGTGTTTCGGGTCTTTCGACTTTCATCAGGCGAAAAATGGTTATTTCATTATATTATTTAAATGAATTAATTTTTCTCATGTTAAACCATTGTCTTTTGTGTCTGGTAATAATACAAATTGTTCTTGGACTAGAGGAAAAATATTCCTTTTTTAAGGGGTAATAAATCAATTAGGATAGGTCAGAAAAAGGAAAGGAATGAAGTCTTTGTTCTTATTTTTTATGTCGTCTGTATTTTATGAAACCTTTCTTCATATTTGCTTACTGTTCGTTTATATATATATATATATATATATATATATATATATATATATATATATATATTTTACATGCATATATATTGTTTATCGTAATTTGTTGACTAATTGATCTTCCAATGATCTTCATTTCTTTTAAACATCTTTCATTACGTACGACGGACAAGGAAAATTTTAGTAATTTTTATTTAACCCATAAATGCGTTTATAGCATAATACCCTCTAAAATGTCCACTTTTTTTTATATATATATATATATATATATATATATATATATATATATATATAGGTATATAGATCAGTTGGTATGTAATCCAGGTGGATCCTACTAATACCAGATATTAAAACTTACCCACACAGAGAGCTCAATGTATTTATTACAATAGAGCATATATTATATTCTATTTAGCAAAAAATCCAAATTTATCTCGTGGGTATAGTCTATTTCAGAGTAGCACTGCCATATGCCAGTCTTCATCAGAACAAACCGTAGATTAGCTATACATAACAAGGTTGCTACTCTGTTTTCACATTCGCATAACCGTCTGAGGATCGCTCCATAGTTTGAAACTTGAAATCACTTAATGGACAAGAGTATAATAAACTGAGAATTTTAACTTCTCTTATGTGCCGTGTCCTTTCAGGGCGAAGGGGATCATGGCTCTCCACCATCTCCTCCTAATGTTTTTTGTAGCTCACAATTTCAAACATAAAAACTTGCTTTGAATCAACCGCATTTGCTGATTTTTTCATTATCTCATTATTTTGGTGTCTATTAATCTTTTGAGAAAACTGTTGTGTGTTACTTTTCTTTACCCAAAAAGTTGTAGTAGCCTTCCTTCATATATAATAAAATAAACATTTGGTAACATTTTTCTAACTATTGTTTTACCCTTCTCTTGTCTGTTTCACTTGCTATATATGCATATATCTCTATAAATATTGGTTAATTTTAACTCTTTCTAAACAAACCTTTTACTATTTTAATTTGTTAATCGTCTTAAATCACCTTATTGCCTTCCATCAACATGGTTGAATAAAAGTGGTCACAGAGATCAACGCCCTGCTTCATGTTTGAACGCAATCTCCAGGTCATGATTTATCTCAGCATCTACTTCTATATACGCTACAGTCACGAAAGTTTGGAGACACCCTTCATTTCTTTAAAAAACAACTTCAAATGAGAAATTTTTGTAGATTTTATTTATGAAGTAAAACATAAAATTTCATTAACTACAATTTATTTGTTTTTATTTTAACCAAAATAAGCAGTCAACTATAAAATATTACCATACAACAGCATCATATTTTGGTTTTATCAACAATACCACCACCTGCTTTGATTTATTGAAAGGTGATTTTTTTCAGTTATGCGTAAACTATATGGTGTCGCATGTCATTGCAAAATCGAATAATATTGTTCATTTCTCCTGATTTCCTTGACCTGAATCAAAACTCCAGACTTCTCACCCCGAAAAAACTCCGAAAACACTTCCACACTATAACAAACCCAACACCATGTTTAACTGGTAGAACCACATTTTTATTATTCAGAATTTCTCTTGCCTTTTTTTCTCACATATTCTCTCCTCTGATTACCAAAATGTTCAAATTTGAACTCCTCTGTCCAAATTTTTCTTTCTTTCTTTTTATGCGCCATGTCCTTTCAGGACGTAGTCGATCATGGCTCTCCACCTCCTTCTATCACTTGCAGCTCATAAGTTCCTTCCCCCAGACCATGTTCTATCATCCACTTGCTCAAGCTTGCTAGGCATGTCATGCGTTGTTTTCTTTTATCTCTCTTTGCCTCTATTCGACTTGTGAATATCAGATTTTACAGACAATCTTTTCTCATTACGTGTCCCAGAAACTTCAGCTGCTTTTTCTGATGTTAATTATAGGCTGCCTCCTTGTTTGCATCATATATAAGACTTCATCGTTGCTCACACGCTCAGTTCATGATATCCTTAGCATCCTTCTGTAGAGCCACATCTCTGTCACCTCCAGTCTCTTCTTCATCTTTGAGGAAATCGTCCAACATTCGCTGCCGTAAAGGAGGACAGATGTCACGTAACAGCTCAGTATTCTTTTCTTTGTTACCAAATACTGTTTTAATATCCAGTTCTTGAGCATTTTTTTTGTCCATAATAATCTTTACTTCTTATTTACCTCCTGTAACCGGAGTTTCTGGATGGTTATTCACGCTTCCTCCGATACCCGCTGATCTAATTTGAATTTTCACAGATGAAATCAACCCGGGTGGATGTCGAGAGGTATGGACGTTTATTGCTTTGATTTTGCCAATGTGGAAATTACCTAATTCAAAAATAAAAGATGAAAAAAAACTATAAAAATGCTGTCGGAAAGGCACAATCTTTTTTTTCTTCAAAGAGAGTCAGTTAAATATATTTTGTTTAAAACGAAGTTAAAATTCTGAGTCTCAGTTGAAATTTAGTTGAAATTTTGGTAAACTCAAAATGTCTGCCGGTGAAAACAAAATATAATGTTTCTCAAAGAAAATATTCATAATTTAGCAAAATGTATTCTGGTGAGACGAATGCAAATTTACAGTTTTTGGTTCAAAGTGACTCAAATATAAACGACTAATATTGATCTTTCCTCGATTCAAGGAGATATTTATAGATTCACTCAAACAACTAATATTTATGTATCTCAGAATCAAATAAATTCTAAGGATTAAATATAGAAAATTGAATTCGATATTGAATAGCCGTTCATATCAATCTTTTCATATCTATCTATCTATCTATCTATCTATCTATCTATCTATCTATCTATCTATCTATCTATCTCCTCCTGTTCATATCTATCTATCTATCTATCTATCTATCTATCTATCTATTTATATTCATATCTATCTCAGTCTGTTCATATCTATCTATCTATCTATCTATCTATCTATCTATCTATCTATCTATCTATCTATCTATCTATCTATCTATCTATCTCCTGTTCATATCTATCTATCTATTTATATTCATATCTATCTCAGTCTGTTCATATCTATCTATCTATCTATCTATCTATCTATCTATCTATCTATCTCAGTATGTTCATATCTATCTATCTGTCTGTCTATCTATCTATCTATCTATCTATCTATCTATCTATCTATCTATCTATCTATCTATGAATGTGTGTTGATGCGTGTATACCGTGTACATTTGTTTCTTTATCTTCTGAACACTTCTTACCAGATGCACTTCGTCATAAAATGAATCGGCCCGGCAGTAAATGCATTGATAAAAGCCAGATGGTTTCCAGAAAAACAAAAAACAAAAACTGTTTGCTTGAATGAAAGAAGCCTTCCAACACTCGTCAAATGCATTCCCACTCGCTCTCTATATTTATCTCCCTCTTTCTTCTCCACTCACTTCCCGCGTGCCTCGCTCAAGACATTCCACTAAAACTGAAATAAAAAAAATGTCTTAAAATAACAAACTGATAATTAAGAAAGAAAGCAGACTCTAGTAAGATATATTAATTGGTCTGACAGGAGAAAAATATAGAAAGCGATTAATTCTTCAGGTTTCTTTCTTTAACCACCCGAAATCCGCGAAGAAAGATTGATTTTGAAGAAATTGAAAAAATGGCAGGCAACACGCAGTATTTTTCTCGTTTAATTTTAAAAAAAAAGATTTTAAAATAATTCAGATCCCATACTGGCAGCACCACCCGACTGCATATGGATAGAAAATTAATTCAGTAGATATACAAAAATAGAAAGAGGTGTAAGACAAGGATGTGTCTTCTCACTGAACTTATTCAACTTATGCAGCGATTCTGAGAGAACTAGGACTCCTACTATGATTCCTTATTGACGGCTACAATATCAACAATATAATGCATGCAGTCAACACAATGTTGATTGCAGACGCAGAAAGAAAGCTAAACCTCCGACAGAAGGTAGTGAAACACTGAAAAAACCTTATTCAGCTACAAAGATAACAGGTTAAATCGTTTCGTGTCAACCCCGCTAAGAATAATGGCGAGAGGAAAGTGATCATTCGGGCGTTCAGTAATGGTACTAACATTCATACTCTGGCTTCTAACTTTAAAATCCATTCATGAAGCATCAAGAGAACGGTGAATAATTTTAAAAAAGAAAGAACAATAGAGAAGAAAACTGTATCAAGATCTCACAGCAGGAAGAGGGACCATTATTTTAAATAAGAGCCAAAGAGATCAGTTAGAAAAGATCCAACTCAATCCATAAGACGTTTGGCGCGTACGAGAATGGTTTCACCAATGACGGTGAAAAGAGCAGTGAAAAAAAAAAAGGAAAATGAAATCGTACGTTAAACGTGTAAGGTACCTTGTTAACCCAAAGACAAAGTTACGAGGTTAGAGAGGGCAAAGATCTTCTTGAATCTTGTGGGAAAATATCCTGGAATAATATATATATATATATATATATATATATATATATATATATATATTATAAGATTAATTGATTTAAAATATGTTTTTCCGCTACACAGTTCTAGTCATGTTTCAAAAATAGAAGCTAAAAGCCCCGAATTTAATTTTGCAATTAAATTAAAAGCATTAGTTCCATTTCATCCTCAAGCGAATTTTGGAGTAACTTTTAAAAATTACTGGGTTTTAAAGACACAGCTAAAATCACGTTTCCATGGTTACAGAATATTCTACTTGAATAGATTCTACTTGACGGGATGTCTAGGTTTTCCTTATGTCAGTATCATTGTATCAGTTATTAGCTACAATTTGGTAAGGGGTAGGGATGTATTTTTCAATGAAAACTGACATCCGTTCAATGCATGTCAGCTGGATATTTTTAAAAAAATTATTGTTAACGGTAAAAAAAATTCTTACGGCATTTTTTTTTTCTATTTATAAATTTAAAGATTTTCGGGTGTGTTCAGATCATAATACTTTTTATTTAACTACGATTTGAAATATTATCATTTTTAATTTTTATTATACTATATTCTTTTTAAGAACAGTTAAATGTATTAGACTCCATTATATTATGTAGGATTATTTTAACATCAAGTTTAAGTATGTATATGAGGTTACATTTTTTTTTTTTATTAAAAAATTTATGACTGACGGCAAAAATGGTTACTTAATTTCACTGATTTAGTAAACTTTTATTTTATATATAAAACTAGTAATATATTGTTTCTCATGTAAGTACAAAGGACATGGGTCATTCAAAAGGTTTTATTATAGAGGTGTTTCGGTTAGCATACATTTTATTTAACTACAATTTTTTTAAAAGAAGCTTAGGTTTGAATTCGTTTTAACTACAATTTTAAATTTTAAAATTTTAAATATAAGTTTAAAATATTTTCACTGTTATTTCAATAGACTTTTTATAACAAAAGCTAGAGATGTAGGGTTGTGTACGACCCATGTCCTTTGTACATACATATGAAACTTTAGTACTTAGGTTATATATATTTAAAATAAATAAATTAATTAATAAATAAAGTTTACTAAATCTGAGAAATAACTTAGCTAGTTTTGTAGTAAGTGCCATAAATATTACTTAAATAATACTTAATTATAAAAGTTTAAAAATCGTAATTTACATATACTTTGATATGGAAAAATAATTTTACTTACTATGAGTAATTTTCCTTCTGTTATAAAGTAATTATGTCTATTAAAACTAACAATGAAAATATTTTAAAATTTTTAAGTTGTAATTTTAAAATTGTAATTAAAATTGTAGTTAAATAAAATGAATTTTAACCTAAACTATTTTTAATTAGTACTACACACACTTAAAAGAATCCAATAAAAACACCTATAGTAAAATAAAATAAAAATAAAATTAATATGAAATGCCATAAGATGTAAGCTTTTGAATGACCCATGTCCTTTGTACTTATTAACAAGGCTAGAACATGTAAAACTTGGGATGACCCATGCCCTTTATGCCTCCATGATAAATTGCACATAATTAAGCTTCTAAATAATAATAATCTATTAAACAATAGACACGAGTTAACGGTTTTTTGTAGGCATCATCAGATTTTTGGTT
>CAHIKZ030005591.1:1600000-1660000 GCA_903632075.3 Acanthosepion pharaonis | reverse complement strand
TTTTTATAAATACGTTCAGATTAATTGTTCAAGTGAACCCTTCGCTATGGTACCTAGACTGTATTAATTTTATCGCAATACTAGACTGGCGTCGAGATCTCATCCATTTGCAGTTGAGCTAGCTAGCTGTAGCCGTGACTTCTATACAAACAGTTTCTTATCTCACACATCTCGCTTGTGGAACACCCTTCCGGCTCAACGCTTTCCAACCAACTTTAATCTGCAAAAAAATTAAAGGCAATGTTAATCGCTATATATTGTCCTCCTGATTGCTCAGGAAGAGGTTATAGTTATTTTTACTTGTTAACTATTCTCGATGTTAAACATTCTATTTTTATGTGGTTGTGACACAAATGTCTTTCTGAAATCGAAAAACATAAGGAAAATTAATTCATTTTAACATGGGGAAATATCCACTCTGCCTGAAGAAGGTTGCGAGACCCGAAACATGTGTTGCAAAATTATGAAAAATAAAGTATAATATATATTTAAAAAAAAAACAAAAAAAAAAAACATTACAACCAAAAACGTTTACTGTTTCTCTTTTCTTTTTAATATATATATATATATATATATATATATATATATATATATATATATATATATAAACACTGCTTTTTTGTATGGTCCAGACGCAGATTGTTAATATTGCTTTAGCCGTTCTGAATGCAGGAGTGGAAGCTTCTGAAAAGAACCGTTGATTCTATTAGCAACACAAAACCCGAAGAAATAAGCCATATTGGAACGGACGAGCTTCGAAATAATTGCATTGTGACGGCAATTTCTTATAAGCAATAGATTTATAAAACTAATTTGTGTTATTTTTTCTTTTTTGTCTTTCAGTTTCTTTTTGTATAATATATTTATGGTATTTGAAACTGGATATATTTCAGATTTTATTTTATGAGTAAAATGAAAACAACAGACAATTCCAGTGTTACTTTCTATCAAAATAGCAAATTAAGTCGGTAAATATGTTTTATAGCAACGTCATTCACAGTTTCTAAAACAACGGAGGATAGATTATCTTGACCCATAAAAAAATAACACATACGTAGATATATAAGAATACATAATATATATCGTGATATATATAACATATGTTTTACATAGTGTTGCCTAATTTATATATATGTTGTTTGCTTCGTCTTATTTAGCCCTGTTCTTTTTCTTTCTTTTGTTATTGTTCTTTGGGAACGGTGTCAATTTCGTTTGTTGAAGATTTTGTCAATTACACTTAACCTTTTACTAATTACTTCATATACAGGTTACACAAGTATCACCCTTTCACACAGGCTCACGTGTTTTTGTTGAATGTATATGGCTTCAATAATCTTTCATTATTTTCTTCGTAATAAAATTCATGGAGTTTTTATTAAAGCCAAACAAGAGGTATATAATATTTACTATAGTTCTTGTAGAACTTGTCAATGTATTGTAAAATTGCAATTTTTTCGGATAAATTACACATAAGACTCTGTAAATGGGTGGTAGTTACATAACATATATGTGGAGTAATTGGTCATGGTTAAGTGTAATCGCATCTCCGGTATGATGATAGACTACATCCAGTAGTAATGACTGTTCGGGGTGTTTTGAGGAGCATGGAACAACCTATTGTTCCTATGGATACCCTGATCTGAGGTAATACCTCCTGTTAGAGTCCCAACTATGGGCAAATTGTTAACCCACAAACTTGGGTTAAAAAAACTATGAAAGTGTAAAGTTTCATTTTTATAGTAAAAAAATACCATCAATACATTTTCGTAATAAAAGTATTAACATTAATACATTTTTTGAAAAAACATTATAAGCAATGTTTGAATTTATTTCGAAAATATATTTCAGCTCCGATCTGTGCCCTTCTCGGCTGTTGAATGGAGACAAAAAAGGCAGGTATCTGATATCATTGACGCTATGAAATGGTTGGTTGAAGTGTACAGTGACAGTAAAAATTATTAAGTAAATAATTATTAAAATTATTAACTGAAGACGGAATTCTGTTCCAGATTCTTCAGCATAATTTCTTTGCGTGCTATTAGCATTTCCATTAAACAGCCAAGAAAAATAAAACGCAAATTGAAGTTGAGATATATTTTCAAAATAAATTCAGATATTGAGGGATTAAGCAGTGATTTGGGTTTGGTCAAAGAATATAATTTCCAAAAGATCTCTGAACTATAATATTCCTTGGAAGAGAAAGTCCTACTTCGTGTGTTCTAAAATGTTCATATTAACATCAACCATGTCTTTGTGCTTCACTTTAGTCACTTCACTTTAGTCAAAAGCTTAATATATAATAAATATCTATTGTCTATATTGCTATCATTTTATTGGCTTTTTATTCCCCAAATCTTATTAACCGGCCTATAATATCTATCTATCTATCTATCTATCTATCTATCTATCTATCTATCTATCTATCTATTGGATAATAATCCGTTGATATATAATCCAAGTGAATCCTAATAATATTAAATCTGAGTCATAAAAAGATCTCTTTGTATTTGTTATAACAGAGCATATATATTGCATAGAATAGAAACCAAAATTTACCTCATTCGTAAATTTGTATTTGTATTCTATGTAATATATATATGAGGCGAATCAAAAATACTTTTACAAACTTTGGGGGTGGGTTACTCACATCAAAACAAATTCTATATAAATATATGTCCACAAATCCTTCGTTTTTGGTATGTCGAGTTCAAATTTCACTCGAATTCATTCTGTTTTGTTTTACCCTCCTCCCATCCAGATACACTAGGTGTTGACTGGTAACTACTCTTGAAGACGAAAGACAGCAAAGCCATTGGTAGTGGCAATAACAATTACATTCCGTGAGTACCTGCCGGGGAAATTACAGATTGGTGAGGCTATAGCTTATACTACAGAGTGGAAGAGTCTTACTTTTATGTGCCATGTCTCTTTAGGACGTAAGCAATCATGTCCCTCCACAACTTCCTGCCCCACGTAGCTCTTAATAAGTTTTGCCTTTTTAGTTATTTCTCCCGAAGCCTGTTCTACCATCCGTTTGCTCAAGCCCATCAAGTATGTTACGCGCTGTTTTTCTCTGTCCTTCTCTCTCTATCTGTCCTGTGAGTATCAAATTTTCCAAGCCTTCATTACGTGCACCAGAAATTTCAACAGCCTCTTCCTGATGTTAAGTTTCCTTTGTGTTTCCATTTTCTCTAAAACCTCGTTGTTGCTCAAATTTTCGGCACATGGCATCTTCAATATTTCTGTAGAATCAAATTTCTGTTGCTTCATGACTTCACCTTATTCTATCAGATATCGCGTAATAGTCCAGTGCTCTTTTCTTTGATTCTGTTGCTTCAAGTCTCTTCTTCATCTTTGAGGAGACTGTCCAGCATTCTCAGCCATATAAGACGACTGATATCACGTATGAGTTCAGTACACTTTTCTTTGATTTAGCTGCTTCAAGACTCTTCTTCATCTTTGAGGAGACTGTCCAGCATTCTCAGCCATATAAGACGACAGATATCAAGTATGAGTTCAGTACACTTTTCTTTGTTTTTGCTGCTTCAAGTCTCTTCTTCATCTTTGAGGAGACTGTCAAGATGTCGCTGCTATACAGGAGGATAGATATCAGGTAACAATTCCGTAAACTTTTTTTCGTTTCTAACGAAATTCGTTTGCCTCTTCATACTCTGCTTAGCTTTTGGATTCATCTTTCGCTATCTCAATACATCTTCGGATCTCGGTGCCGCACATTCCGTCCCACTTTTCCTCTTCTATGCGCCTTGTCCCTTCAGGATGTAGGCTATCATGGCCTTCCACATGTCCCTTGCAGCTTTTTAATAAGTGTTGTTTTTTTGTTATTTCTACCAAACCCTATTCCGCCATCCACTTGCTCAAGGCCATTAAGTATGAGCCACGTTGCTTTTCCCTGTCCCTCTTTCCCTCTGTCTGTCCTGTGAGTAACAGATTTTCCAAGCCCTCCTTCCTCATTACGCGTCCCAGAAATGTCAACTGTTTCTTTCTGACGTTAAGTTAATGCTCGGCCCATAGTATCCTTAGCATCCTATAGGACCACATTTCTTTTACTTTGAGTCTTTTCTTCATCTTTGAGAAGATTTCCCAGCATTCGTTGTCATAAAGAATGACAGATACCACGTAACAGACGAGTTTTCGTTTTATTTGTTTTTTGGTCTCTTAATATTCAACTTAGCTTTAAGAATACATCTTTGGCCACACCCCAACATTTCTTCAGATCTCAGTGTCGCACTTTCCGTCCTCTACTTCCCATATATTAAAAATTTTGTACCTTTTTTTTTCATTTTAGTATCCCCAATTTGTAATTTGCATTTTGCGTTCATGCTCATTCTGGTAATCGTGTATTCTGTCTTCTGCAGTGGAGTCTACAGGGTCAGAATATATGTTTGTAAGTAATATGCACTTATAGGTGACTAGCAGCATAGCCCGGTGTTGCCCGTGCTTGATTCAAAAATCGTACGACTCATACAGCAATCGCTATCACTTGACTTAAAATATTTTTGCCCTTCCTTGCCTTTAAAGGAGTGCCCTTTGCCGTGCTGATGTTGCTACATGCCTTACTTCTTGCCTATCTCACACTGCGAATTTTTTCTAAGCTCTATACTAAACATTAAATCTGTTACGAAAAAAGAACTAAACAAAATGAACACAAAATGATCAGCTTTAAAATGACTCGTAACTGGAAAACCGAATGAAAAAAGAATGTTAACAACAAATCTTTTTTCACACCCAACCCAGTTCTGCTGAATCAGAATCAACGTTGAGTTTAAGCAAGCGAATGAGTCAATTGGAGTAAAGTGCCATGCAGATTTAAATTTTTCCCACTTGTGACGAATGCAGCTATCGATTTTTTTGCATGCTAGCATGCTAGTTAACATTCATGTCAGTCAGCTGTTGGCTCTCACGCTGGCCAATAGAATCTTCCTGCCTATTCGTTGCAGCCAACTATTGGCTCTCACTCTGGTCAGTAGAAAATGGCCGCAAACTACATGAAAACTGCCGTAGAAGCATGAAAAAATCGATTATTTCAACTGTCGATGGGAGTTGGGAAATGCAAAGTCGGTCACGGGCTTCCCGCTAACTTGGAGAATGTGCATGTAAATTTTGGTGCAAATCCGTCGAAAATTGCGTCCGTGCATTTGTTACACACACACACACACACACACACACACACACACACACACACACACACACACACCACACACATCCTGCCTTTTATAGATAGAGATATTTTCATCAAATCTGGTTCAGTCAGACATTTATTTATTGAAGACTTCTTTCGATAACTATGTTGTTCAAGTGCCGCACCTTTTCATTATTATTATTCATGACTAATGTGGTTATCTGCGTAACTGTTAGTGTTCTACATTAGTGTTCTACATTAGTGTTCCACATTAGTAGCTACAACGTGACAAGTAAAGTTTGGTCGAATATCGTCTTGTGACTGTCAATAAGAAAAATATATTATTTTATCTTTCATGGCAGCGTAAGGACCTTATCCAGCAAAAATAACACGTGGGCTAATTTTGGAAATCGACTGGTCTATTCTACTCTTCTCATTGCATTTACCTGACTATCAGCTAACCGATTATTAGGTTTTTCGCTGATGACGGGATCTTTCCCCTAACGAAAGCGAGTTACAAGAGATCTTCGAACTTCTTGACTAATTTAGCTCTGAAAACGTTTATTTAATAAAGTGGATGGTTACAAGCGAGAGGGGAGATGGGATGTCCTTATTTTATTAACGCATTGAGGAAAACATTTATATGGCAGCTCTAAATAGGGGACGATTTCGGATAACTACTTTACTAGTACGAAGAAGTGTTGGGTTCTTGCTTTTCCAACGTGAATTTTAGCAAAAATGAGCGCTGTAAAAAATTTTTAGCTTTAAACCAGGAATTCTTAGACAGGAAGCACTTTGCTATCCAGGGGAGGAATTTGAGTCAAAAATATCTAATCCGCACATAACATCTAATGAAACTCTAGCCAAATCGTATTGAATAGCTGCTTGGTAAATGACACGAAGCCATTGTAAATGACGATGTAATTGAATAAAATGTAATTACACTTTAGTTTTTTATAAATAAAGTCGACAAACAAAGGCAGAAATTATATATAATATATATAAAGAAAAATATAATACTTCTCCTGCTATGGGATAAATAGCAGAACAAACTGTGCTCTCATGCTGTGAAGCGGCAACTAGTCTTTGAGCAGAGAAACATTGAATTCAAAACCAGTGTGAATAATGTTGGGCTCACCAGGCTATGTTACCTTAGTCTCACCAGGCTATGTTACCTTAGTCTCACCAGGCTATGTTACCTTAGTCTCACCACTGCTTTCATTATGGTGCCTCTACGATCCTATGTGTTTACAGAACTCAAATGGCACACTAGGGCAGGTCGATTTTAGAACCATGATATTGCACTCTGTTTCAGATTTGGGTTTTGACATGATAAATAATGACACAATTATGTTTTTTTTAAATTTATTGCCATTTTTTGAGGGAAAGTTTGAAGATTAAGTTTAGGTTCGAAATCGTAACGTTGCAATTTCATTCCACAGATCAACCTTATAAATTTATAATTTACTGAAGCTTTATAAATTGTATATGGACAAGATAGATGGCACATTATTACTAAATCATTGGCACAATAACACTTTCATTTACTTCAAAAGGAAATTATACTGAACAATTTAGCTATATTATGATGTAATATATTATACAGGGCAATAGTTTTGGTGGGGTTTTCAATAAACAATGCAATTTTAAAACAGTTTGTCTAATAATTTGTGCCCAGCAGTATTATAGTATTATATAAACTTCTTTCGCTATTTCTTTGTTTTCATTAAATATAATCTAAATAATGATTTAAAAAATCTTGATAATTCGGTAGGAGGCACGGTGGAATAATGGATAGCGGCTCGGGCTGAAGAATCGGATGAGCCAAGTCTTTAATTCCTCTTGGTTGTATTACATTCGCTTACGTGTAGGAATCTTTTTCTTCTTCTATGAGAGACTGGGTTTTATAGCCTATGAGAAGGAAAACTCTGGATTCAGAATCGGACTAGACTCCGTCTGGCTATTTTGCCCAAGAAACTGCGGCTGGATAAAAAAGATAAGACCTTTTTGTAAATCTTTTACAATTTATTTAATACAGATTTTACTTATCGAATACAGTAAAAAATTGCCTATTTTGCTTGTAGTGATTCATAATTAGAATTCTGATTTGAATATATTTTCCATTCAATGTTTCTAATACAAAAGATATCAACTTTATTTGGATTTATTCTTGAAATAATGAAAATGTGTAGACAGTCTGTAAGCAAAAACCTGCGGATATTAGGTATATATGTATATTCTTCAGACTATATTTCAAACTAAATGCTCGAAAATTAGTGAAAGCTACCTATTGTAGTGTCAGTACTTATCAAATTAAACCCCAGCTTTCCGTTTGAGTGCAATGTCAATTTTCTAAAAGAAGTGAAAAATCAACCTTCTCTAACGTGACACACACGCACATCTATAATATTTCTCCATAACCTCATGGGAGACTTAATATATTTTAAGTATAAGAAATATACTTATTTGGTCTACAATGAACTTTTGAAATTAAACTTTAGAGGAAATGGCATTTATTTTCCTAAACATGCAAGAAAAAAAGGGATTATTTACCATTTTAAACCTATTTACAGATTTATTATTGATGCCAAAGAAAGCGTGATCTTAAGTTTCCAAAATAATTTTAAAAATAATTTTCTTTGAAATAATATTCCGTATTTTACTTATCATTCTTCTCTGTAGTATTTTCTTTCTTTCATTTTTATTTACTTTTTCCTTGGGGGGAAAATAAGTCTGCATGTCGTCGTTTCACTAACAAATAATTTTTACGTGGTGGAATTGCTAGAACCACACCTAGCGTCTTTACTCCTAATTCATGTCTGCTTTCGATATCATATATTCCATTATTCCTGAAGTGGTGACGGGCCAAGACCCGAGAGCCTCCCTTGCTTGATATATTATCGATAGAAGTGGAGTGAAGTGCGAAGTAAAAAAAAATTTCCCAGGTTGTACTTGAACTCAGTTTTCCAGGTTTTTTTTAAAAATCAAACACCCCCAAGTAAGGATATAAAGCCCCTAAGACTAAAAGGGTTACTGTGGGAAAAGGACAATAAAAAGAAGAGGCTGCAAAAGGACGGAAGTTGAAGATTTTCGGCATTGAGATTTTTAAAAATTTTACCTGACAGGACATCAAGAAACTGGAAAAAAAAGTTCCATAAGTGTAAATTGCTAGCGAAGAAACTATTAGAATAGAACTTACGGTTGCATTTTTTCAATTTTAACAGTACAATAATGACACCTAGTTGCCAATCTAGTACTACACTTAAATCCCTGAAGTCGAGGTAACAAAGTGGAAAGCTCATCAGAACAATTACCAGTAAAGTATTTATAGGAAGAACACGTGGAGCTGCGTTAAGGCGGTGGGAAAGGGATTGAAACCGAGCTGTTAGGTCAGCATCAATAATATTGCAGATTCTTTTTTGGATTTTATCCAGAATCTCTAGATATATTACAGAATCACCAGAGTAGATGGGGCAAAATATTCAATGTTCGAACGAATCGTAAACTTATAAACGTGAAAGATTCACAAGAGAAAAATTGTTAAGCACGAGACAATGAACAAATTTTCGTGGCAACAAAATAGTTCCACATGCCATGTTTTCATGGGTGTGCGTTGTCAGCATTGAACTTGAGGATACATGTCACAGTAGATAAAGACGTTGGTTAGATCCAGTGACAGGACCCAAAGAGTCTGAGTTCAATACCCGGTTAAGGCACTGGAGAACTTGGAGAAGGGAATTAACAGGAAATAACTGACAACTGACATCTATTAAACATGGCACGTGGAACTAGAACAGTCTATCCCAGTGAGTGAAATAAAGGGTTCAGTTCGACTTTCCAACCACCTGAAGAAGGCCGGATCGTACAACGGCCAAAACGTTGTAATAAATATGGCGACAAAAATGATGCCAATCGTCCGAATAATGTAAATAGAAGACATGAGGAAATTCAGTTATTTTTTTTTCTACTGTTATTCATTTCTCTGCCTGAAATTTTGTTTGATATTTCGTTATCTTTTGTAAAATGCCATTTCAAAGTACCGGTTGAGTGTCAGTTTATGATGATAAGCGACACGTCACCATCAAAACAGTAGAAAACGCTGTGGTGGTGGTGGGGAGGAACAACCGTGAACCCATCCACGAGGATTTCACCTAACAGGCTGTTAACTGGAATCATTTTTTAAGCATTTCACTCCAAGCAAGGCGGGAGTGCCACTAGCACGCAAGGGGTTACAGACAGTGAGAGTCAGAGGTAAAGAGGGGCGGTGTGTGAGGAAAGGATATAGAGAAAGACGAGGATCGGGATCAAGGCATCAGAAGATGTCGATTGACATTACATTTGAATATCTGAAGATTATAGCTATCAGGGAAGTAAATAAGAGGAAGGGAATTCCACTATCGGGAAGTGCGAGAGAAGAAGCTGTTGGAGTAGAAGAGGCGGTTACATTTACCCGTTTCGACAGTGAAAGAGTGAAACCGAGATGCCAACCTAGTAACATCATTTCATTCAAGGCATTATTATTGCTACTATAGAAAAGAAAATTGATTACCACCAAGACACCTAAACGCACTAAAGCAAATAAATAAATAAATAAAAAGGGAATCCACATCACTCCCTCTCACAAAAGAGGTGGGGATCATGATCATAAATATAATTATTATTTATAATTAAAAATGTTTTATTTACACTATTAACATCGTTCGGACTGTTATCCTTATCTTTGTTGGCATATTCACGACGTACGGCCATTGTACTTTCCGGTCAAAACATCGTGAATATGGCAACAATTATGAGGACAACAGCCCGAACAATGACAATAGTACAAATAATTAAATACGTCATCTCAGAAAAATGAACAGATCCTGAAGAAGGCTGGAACGTACAACGCCCGAACCGTCATGAATATCATAATAAAAACGAAGAAAATCGTCCGGGCAGTGTAAATAATGTAAACAGTTACCTCATCTCAGATATATAGACAGATCTTAAGGAAGGCAGACGCATGCAACGGCCGAAACGTCGTGAATATAGCAACAAATATGAGAACAACAGTCTGAACAATGTCAATAGTATAAATAATTACAATACTAATGTAGACTGGTTCTGAAGAAGGCTGGAGCTTACCACAGCCGAAACGTCATGAATATTACAATAAAGACGTGGACAATAGTCCGAGCAATGTACATACGTAAATAGTTACCATACATCATCTCAGAAATATAGGCAGTTCCTCAGTTAAGTCGGGGCGTATAACAGCCAAAACATCGTGAATATGGCAACAAATATGGGGGACAACAGTCCGAACAATGCCAATAATATAAATAATAACAATACCTCATCTCAGAAATATAGACAGATCCTGAAGAAGCCCGGAGCATACATCGGCCGAAACGTCGTAAATATGACAACAAAGATGACTACCAATGTAAATAGTGTAGATAATTACAATACCTCATTTCAGAAAAATAGACATAAATGGTTTCTAGAAAATAGAGAAAGATATATATCAAAATAAAATGTGTAATCACATCATGGATTCTCCTCTGGTTTAAGCAGCCATTATTTTTATTCAATTATCACTCCGACATATTAATTATTGGAGACCGTCTGCGCGTTGGTTGTCATTTTCCTTCCGAAAATGGATAGTCAAGCTGTTTTTTCATTATGATTGTAGCTTCCCTTGGCGGTGCTGTTTTTGTTTGCATAAATCATAGTTTATTTGCATCATGATTTTCTTTTCGTTGCTTTTTTTTCCCCCCTATAGCTTTTGTTTGAGCAGCTGATGGGGAATCTGGATGTTTCTATTTGAAGTGAATGGCAAAACCTCGATTTGTTCTCGAACTTTTCTGAATATTGTTTCTTTTTTTTTTCATTTTCCTTTCAGCAAATTTCTTTTATTTTGAACGTTTTATTTTTTCTTCTTTTCTCCCTTCAACTTTCCGTCTTCTTCTATTCTATATTTCCCGATGACAACATTAATAAATGTGGCTTATGGCCAAAACATGTTGAAACACCGGTTCTCGTACGATCACCGAAGTTAAGCAATGTAGAGACTAGTCAGTAGATGGGTGATTGCTTGTGAGTTCCAGATGCTGTACGCTTGGATGTGCGGCACGAAATTGGAAAACGGAGACCTGAGTTCAAATTCCAACCGGGTTCGTTATATACACTTACGCCCAAATATCCTTAGAAAAGTTATGAATACACCTCTTTTCCCCCCCCAGATATGGGTTAACTAACAGTACTTGTATTATTTCATAAAATTTTAAAATGTTTTCATGCTTTAAATTAGCTACAAAAGGTTGATAAGGTTGTTAGCACACACACACACACACACATACATACATACATACATACATATATAAATAAAATAAAGATAAAAATAACATATAGAGCTTTTTTCCTTTGTGTTTTATTTTTAAAATAAAGCGTTGAGTCGTCAGTTGCTGATGCCGTCAAGTCGAAACCATGGTCTCGAATTCAACTAACCTCCTACTTTTTAAAGTATATATATATATATAATCTCTTGAAAAAAATGTTAAAAATTAAACTTTCAGTCACACTGGGGTGTGAATTAATATTTTTGCTCTATTTTTAAAATTAGTTTCATCGACTAGTTTCGACCAGCATTGACATCGTCAGGAAAACACAAAACATGTTAATAGCAGTGAACTACAGGGGTGTTTGACTGTCACTGAAGAAGTTGAATTTTGCCTATAATTTTCGTTTGTTTTTTTTATCTTTGTGTCAGTCTTTGTACCGGTCAAAGGCTTCAAGGATAGATTGAGAGATTCATGAATCTAAGTTTTACCTCCATTTTGACAGCTTTCTCGGTTGCTGGCAAAGAGAGGTGTGTGTCTTATATGTATGTTATCTTTTAGTTCTTTTTTTTGTATGTATGTGTATATATTTTTGTGAGTGTTTCTATGTGGGAGACCTCATCAACTCTGCAAGCATGTATGTGTGGATGTGGGGAGGTGGTTAGTGAGCCAGCTTGGGTTCTTCATTGGTGGTGTCCTATTCTATGTAGTAACAGTGCATAGATTCATATATATATATATATATATATATATATATATATATATATATATATATATATATATAAGGCAGGATGTGTGTGTGTGTGTGTCTGTAACGAATGCACGGACGCAATTTTCAAGAGGATTTGGCACCAAAATTTACATACACATGCTCCAAGTTAGCGGGAAGGCCAAGACTGACTTTGCATTTCCCAACGCACATCGATAGTGGAAATAATCGATTTTTTCATGCTTCTACGGCAGTTTTCATGTAGTTTGTACTGGCCAGAGTCAGAGCCAATCGCTGGCTGCCACGAATAGGCAGAAAGATTCTATTGGCCAGCATGAGAGCCAACAGCTGACTGACACGAATGTTAACTAGCATGCAAAAAAAAATCGATAGCTGCATTCGTCACAAGAGGGAAAAATTTAAATTTGCATGGCACTTTACTACAATTGACGCATTCGCTTGCTTAAACTCGACGTTGATTCTGATTTCGCAGAACTGGGTTGGGTGTGAAAAAGTATCTGTTGTTAACATTCTTTTTTTATTCGCTTTTCCAGTTACGAGTCATTTTTAAAGCTGATCGTTTTGTATTCATTTTGTTTAGTTCTTTTTTCGTAACAGATTTAATGTTTAGTATAGAGCTTAGAAAAAGTTCGCAGTGTGAGACAAGAAGTAAGGCATGTAGCAACATCAGCACGGCAAAGAGCACTCCTTTAAAGGCAAGGAAGGACAACAATATTTTTAAGTCAAGTGATATCGATTGCTGTATGATTCGTACGATTTTTGATCAAGCACGGGCAACGCCGACCATGCAGCTTATATATATATATATATATATATATATATATATATATATATATATAAAATAAAAACAGACCACTTTAAGATTCCATGTAATAAATTATTTCACTACTGCCCTTTTAAAGGACTGCGGATCATCAGACTTTTTAACCTTTGGAAGTAAAGTGATGAAATAATTTATTACATGGAACCATAAAGTGGTCTGTTTTTATTTAAATTATTTGCTCTGGATTTACATTGACCTCTCTGGATTATGGTCTACCCATACGGTTTAATTAGTTTTTCATAATATATATATATATATATATATACCCAAGAGTAGGATTGGTGTATGCGGAATAAATTCCAATAACTAAAAATTACTATTCATAAAAGAGTTCTAAATACAGAGTAGAGAAAATATAATTTATTCGAAAATTATTACATAAATATATTATAAAATCATTACAAAAATAGCCATTTTGTTTAAACATTTCTTGAGTTTATCAAGTGATGGCGTTTAATATAGAATAAAGATTTTTCCTGTCAAAATGACAATGGAGAAAAACTCTTTATTCTACATTTAACACCATCACTTGATAGGACACTAGAAGTGTTAAAGCAAAACGGTTATTTTTGTAGTGATTTTATAAATATATTTATGTTATAATTTTTCGAATAAATCATATATATATATACATATATATATATATATATATATATATATATATATATATATATATATATATATAAGTGTGTGTGTGTGTGTGTGTGTGTGTGTGTGTGTGTGTGTGTGTGTGTGTAGGTAGACAAATCAAATAACTAGATATTAGCAACTGTATACGCACGGTAGCGCTCTATACGGATGTAGGCAAATAAATATTTACCAGATTTGCTTTAAGGTGTAAACATGTCAATGCTCAATGTTGCTAGAAGCTAAGAAAACGTAGATATATGTATACTTATTAATATATATATATATATATATATATATATATATATATATATATATATATATGTGTGTGTGTCTGTGTGTGTGTGTATATATTTAAATAAGTTTTTTATGGTACAAAATTTAACGATAGCAACGAATAAGCAACATTTATATGGCATTTTAAAAAGCTAAAAAAGAACAACCGTTTTCGTCCCAGCCTTATCAACTTTATTATTAGGGGATATTAAAAAAATATATCAGCGTGTAAATTAAATTAATATAACGAATGGATGGAAGGAAAAAATATGAATAAAATAAAATTCAAACCCAGTAAGGATTCCTTCTGTTTACAGAGGAAAGGCCCACGGGATCTGATATACAAAGACTCTAGAACATTGAGGTGATATGAAAAGTGGGACCTAGATAAAAACGAAAAACTGTCTACTCTAAAATCAAACACAAATTTACTGCTACTTATTACATGCTCCTCAATAGAAGAGTCAGAATTATTGATTAGTTGACTTTACCTGACATCCGGATTCAAAATCCTGGGGGGTAAGTGTTCTTTTATTCTCAGATCCAAACGCTGGGACGTCCTCCCTATGTAGTCGAGTCCACAACTACACCTATATTGATAAATCACTGAATTAGATGGTCCGGGGGCGGGGAGGCGTCCTTACAAATGGATGAGAAAACAGGATGGGTAACAAATATTACCCTAACATTCGCCGAAAAATAACAGCTATTTATCATACGCGAAATTCGTCCAGATAAAGTCTCATTATATATATATATATATATATATATATATATATATATATATATATATATATATATATATATATATATGTGTGTGTGTGTGTGTGTGTGTGTGTGTGTGTGTGTGTGTGAAAATATATAGAAAATAGGAAGGAACTGGTTAGGTAAATAATCCAAAGTACCTTAGTATTTTAGTTATTATTTTTAAAAAATAGTGCTCGATACAAAAGTAGAGCATAAATATAATTATTTATTTAAAAATATGATTCCAAATCGCTACATAAGAGGTCTCATGTTTCAAAACAAGAGCCGAAAACTTCAATATAATCCTTTAAATTAAATTGAGTTGATAGTAAAATGGGCCCGTTCCATCTTCAAGCGAAATTTTTGTTGGAATAACGTATATCTGAAATTTACTTGTTTTAAAAATTGAAATCAAAATCCCCATGGTAACAGCTATAGTGAATTGTCTAAATTGGATAGGCGAGTGTAGGGTGTTTATAATAAGTAGCGGTATAGAGATACTTTCAAGGTGTCAAGTCGGGGAAAGGTGGGGTGTCAAAATGAAACGGAAGATGTATTGGCCATCGTCTAGTTTGTTTGTCTATGGAGATTTATTTATTTATTTTATTTTATTTTATTATGAAAGGGAATTGTGCATATAAAAAAAAGAAAACTTTTCGTAACGTTTGTTTTTTGACGACTTCATAAAGGGTTATCTTATATGTAAGGTATTTAAACTACTAATTCAGGCTATGGATTATGAAGTGTGTTATGTTGTATGCATGTTTGTAGTTAATTATTCCTATGAATCTGATGATTGGGCTATTTGTTAAACAAGTTATATAAATTTTTTTATCTAATTATTCAAACCAAAAATCTGATGATGCCTAAAAAAAACCGTTAACTCGTGTCTATTATTTAATAGATTATTATTATTTAGAAGTTTAATAATGTGCAATTTTTCATGGAGGCACAAAGGGCATGGGTCATCCCAAGCTTTACATGTTCTAGCCTTGTCAATGATTTTCCATTTAACTTTTGGTGTCCTATTTGTTTCCTTCAGGTGCCAAAAATATTTTGATAGTGAAGTCTGATTTCGTTTGTTTATATTATTAAAGGAGCACTTATGCTGCCTCCATCTATCTTTAAAATTATTCTTCGTGGACCCAATGTATATCATATTAGTGCTAGGGCTCTCTGTGGATGAAATAGTACATTGGTATACTACAGAATTAATACAACATTTAAAAATGATTAAAGTAAAAAGCAAAGTATTAAATGGCAATGATGACAGAACAACCGAACTTGGAAAGTAAAAAAAAATTATTTCAAGCCTGAAAAGCGGTGTTTGAAGATAGATTTCATATCACACTGTGCACAATTTATTTGTATTCTTCCAAAAAGGGAGGCTGTTTCTACACAAGCCTTCGACACTCTAATATATATATATATATATATATATATATATATATATATATATATCAAGAGCATAAGGGTGTTTTATTAAGATGGATCAAAGTCAGCAGTTTTATGCTTTAACGCTCGGCCACGCAGGAAGGGTCATTTTATCCTTTTTAAGGTAAACACATTCTCTTCACTCAGATCATTTTTCCCCGAGATCTTTTTTCTGCAGAGTTTCGTAATCGAAACCTAAACAAAACAAATGCTAAAGAATTAATGGATTTATTTTTAAACCGACTTCAAACGTTATTATAATGGACCCTTCTTATTTGATAGAGCCGTCCTGTTTTAAGTTATTTATCAAACAGTGTGTAATACGTCTAGTGGCAAATACTGTGATGTTTTTTGAGCCGAGCGGCAAAAAAGCTGGATCAAGAGTTAGTTTCCATTAAAAAGGGAGACGCAGGTTCGATAATTTCGATACACATTTTCTTTACTTAGAATTGTAAAGAAATAAAATTGTTCGATTATTCCAAATAAGAAGTGTCCACTATAATAAAATTTGAAGTAATAAAATACATTTTGAATTAAAATAAAAATCGATAGAAATAAAAGTAGTAATTCTTTATATGTATGTATCTGAGCAACATGCAATTCGACAGACGTCGTATTACATGAAACAAGAAAAAAGTCCCATACAAGGAAAGAAAAAAAATCAAAAAGAAAACGACTTCCAACGCAGTAAATTAAAATGCTCAACGCTTAGACTATCCAGAGAGAAAAAAAAAAGTTTACACAATGTCAACACTCAACTAAAAAAATGGAATTTAACTGTGAAAGGTAAAAAAAAAAAAAAAATCTGTCGAAAAACTAGTAGAGAATTTATCCATTTCAATGTTTCAGTCAGAAGAAAGTGACAAGCCAGGGGTCAGGGGAGGGTGGAAGGTATTTGTCTTAAAAGGAAGAAGGTTTACAAAATTAAACACGAATATTAAACTTATGACATTTATATAGACAAAACGAGGTCTATAATATTATTATTATCTATTCTATATATATATATATATATATATATATATATATATATATATATGTGTGTGTGTGTGTGTGTGTGTGTGTATATATATATATATATATATATATATATATACATACATATTGGGGGAAACATCCTTTTGGGAGTCTGTTCCACTGAGCAATGGTCCGTGTGAAGAATCTGTTTGAGTGAAATACGAATTGAAATATGTGGATCGTTTGCTTTGCTACTATGTAAGTAGCATGGTGGGTTCTAGCCGTGAAGGTCTGAGATGGCGGAACCAAGGAATGTAGTTCGGGAATATGCAAAGATGTCTCGAGAGTTTATGAATTTAGATTTAGTGATTTTTTTTTTTTAATGTTCACCCTGTACAAGGCCCGTAGGCCACTCAAGGTAGATGTCTACGTTAAGGGGTAGTTTATATGCTTAGAAGGGGAAGATAACGGTTATGTCTAGATTTGAACAGGTTAAGATTGTAGTGATCGAGGAAACATCCTTTTGTGAGTCTGTTCTACTGAGCAGTTCTTCACCGGAAGTAGCTGTCGGAGTGGAACTTACCTCTCTCCGATGGAATGCGGAGGAAATGTGGGTGGTTTGCTACTATGTAAGTAACATGGTGGGTCCTTGCCGTAAAGGTAAGACATGGCGGAACCAAGGAATGTAGTTCGTCCGAGCACTTTCCATGGAAGTAGCGAAAGAGCAGTGAAAGACTCGCCACATTCCGCCTGGGAAGAGAGAGAGGTTGGAGGGTGGAAAATTATTCTTCTTCAAAAAGGACTCTGAGACGCGTTTAAACTCTATTTTCCCAGTCTCTTTCATTTCCAGTAACTGGTTACGTCTTGGTGTCTTAAATGTGAAATGATTTTTTTTAAATACTCAATAACCTTGGGTATTAAAGCTTTGGTGATTATATGAGTTCGACCTTTTGAACTTCATGGAGACTGGAAAGTGAGATAAACATGGCAATGATACTCTATTTCCGGCCTTGTCTGGCTCTTACAAAGTTGGGGGATATTATGAGGAGTCAGGTACTTACTGCAGCGTTACAAGGAGCCGATCATTTTACCTGCATCTTTAGCGATGGATCGTATATAAGAGTCCCATCTGAGGTCGAGTTTTAGTTTGCGACCTAATATTCTCTCAAGGCACGGTGCTTCCTCGAGGGAATATCAGTTCATCCTGATTGGCGGTGTCTGGTCTGCTATGATGGAATGTACCTAGTTTGCTTTTCGATGCATTGAATGTAACCAGCCATATGTGTGTGTGTTATCTCCTGTTCGAAAACCTCGGGCAACTGCCAGAATATCTCCAGTACAACCTTTCATATAAATCTATATCCCCATTCAACAGAAGATAAATGTCCTTCTTCAACAAACTAGTAACCGAGACTACAAGCTAATGACCCCTGGTAGATCTAATCTCCTTCCACGTATAAATGGTTGGCAGAAAAGGGTTTTGAAGAGATAGCAAAATGACAGATTTTACTAAGAGACACAACGGGCAGCAAATTGCGAAGAGCTAAGCGATACGGCACGTGGATGGAAAAGTTAAGTCATTGTCACAAAAAGCATACACAAAGTTTGTATCTCATTCGATCATATTACAGGAAAAAAAAAAACGATACAATAATCATTTTTACAATCCTATTCACCTTTAAAATGAATGATCCTTTCCTTGTTTTTGATTAGAAAATCGCCCGGCCTGCTCTACATTAAATTTTTGAACATAGACTAATATTTCTGAGATAAGGTATTGTAATTATTTATATTATTTACATTGTTCGGACTGTTGTCTTCATCTGTTGTCATATTATACCGACGTTCCGGAAGTTGTACGTTCCAACCTTCATCAGGATCTGTCTATATTTCTGAGATGATGTATTGTAACTATTTACTATATTTACATTGTTCAGACTGTTGTCCTCATCTTTGTTGTTATATTCACGACGTTCCGGCCGGTAAACGCTCCGGTTTTCTTCAGGGTCTGTCTATATTTTTGAGATAATGTATTGTAAGTATTTACATTGTTCGGACTGTTGTCCTTATCTTTGTTTTAATATTCACAACGTTTCAGCCGTTGTAAGCTCCGGACTTCTTCAGGATTTGTCTATATTTCTGAGATGATGTATTGTAATTATTTACATTATTTATATTGTTCAAACTGTTGTTCATCTGTATTCTAATATCCCAAAAAATTCATACATATGGCCCAGTGGATAAAAGCGTTGGTTGGATCTAATGACTTGTGAGTCAAATCCCTGTGCTGAACAATAAATTATATAACTAACTTAAAGGTAAGTAACTGAGGCATGAGAAAGGGGCATAGCACGAGGAACAATAATAATCTATCCAGGTGGACGGAATAAAGGGTTCAGTTCGAAATTCCAATAACCTGAAGAAGGCCGGATCATACAACGGCCGAAACGCCGTGAATATGGCAATATTATTTACATTATTCCGACAACAGTCCGAATAATGTAAATAATAGACTCGTCCATTTCCTATGAGTAGGAATTCTGTTCATAGGCACGAGTTGCAAACTGGGTTGTACGCATTATCGCAGCTACTACCGTATTCGCCATTATTGCATTATTAATCCGTTCGATTAAACAGTTTCTTACTAATCTGTTATTCCAGTGTTTTCTTTGGGATATTATTAGCCAGAATTACGAGCTTATACGAGCATTGTAACAGTTTCTTTCTTTCTTTCTTTCTTTCTTTCTTTCTTTCTTTCTTTCTTTCTTTCTTTCTAAATCTCTCACTCATTCACTCACTCAATAAACCTTCATCTATCTATCTATCTATCTATCTATCTATCTATCTATCTATCTATCTATCTATCTAAGACTGTTTCTATCTATCTATCTATCTATCTATCTATCTATCTATCTATCTATCTATCTATCTGAGTCTGTTCATAGGAAAGAGGTTGCCAAACGTGTCCCAAATTGGGTTGTATATTAATAATAGCGAATAATATAGTTAGTGTGGCAATGCGTACAACCCACTTTGCGACACATTTGGCGACCACTTTCTTATGAACAGTGGCTCTAATGCTTAGGAAACATATTGAATCTGTATACCCTACGTATGTAAAACTTAAGATAAAAATAAAAGAAAAAGAAAAAAAAATAGAATAAAAAGAAAAAAAATGAAAATTTTTCTTAGCCGTTACGTTTCGTCCCCTTGATAGACTTTATCAAGGAAAATCCAACGATTTTATTGTATTTTATTTATTTATTTATTGAAAAAAAAACCTAGCATTTTTACTTTTGCTCAAATTACATTATTAATGTTTAAAAAATACCTCTTACAAAAAAAAAAAAAAATATTTCCATTAGCCTTGATAAAGTACATCAGTGGATGAAATACGTCGCCTAAGATAAGTTTTGCATGCGATTAAACAGTTTATTCACTAATCTGTTATTCAAGTGTTTTCTTTAGAATATTATTAACCAGAGCTACGAGCTTATGCCTTTTTCACGCTTTTGCAAAATGTTCGTACGTGTTAGAGATTATATGTAGATGTTTATTTCTAATCAATAATTTTCTCTCTCGCTTCTCTTCCGGTTCCATGCTTTCCAGCCAATCTTCAAACATGTAAATGAAATGCCAATCGTTATTTTCTGCCTATTTAATTCCTCTGTATATTTTTTATTGTTTTTATTTTCTCTTAATTTTTCACACTCAGTAACCCCTCGCTTCTTATTGACTCTATTGCTTAGGAAACATTGATTCTGTATACTTACGTATGTAAAACTTAAGATAAAAATAAAGTATATATCTTTAAATAGAAAGAAAGGAAAATTTATCTTAGCCGTGACGTTTCGTCCCTTTGATAGTCTTTATCATGGCAAATCCAACGATTTTATTTTATTTTTTTTTGTTTTGAAAAAAAAACTAGATTTTTACATTTGTTTAAAAATACTTCTTGCAAAATAAAAATATTTCCATTAGCCTTGATAAAGTCCATCAGTGGACGAAACATGTCTGCTAAGATAAGTTTTCCTTTTGTCTTTATTCAGACTTACTTATATATAAATTGATCAAGCACAGAGAAATATACATGCATATTAATATCCCTCTTTCTCTCTCTCTCTTATTTTACATCCATCCATATGTGTGTGTGTGTGTCTGTGTGCATGTGCATATGTACATAATTATTAAACCCACTTGCATAATTACAAATCAAGGTGTAATACCTCAAATTATCATAGAAACTTCATGTACATTTTTTCGCAAATGATGAAATAATGAATTTGAAAGAATATACAGTGATGTCCACAGCAAGATTTTTATTTTACTGTCAAACAATAATACATAAAACAACAAAAATCATTTAACATAGGACAAAATTATTGGACCTCTTGCCTCAATAATCAATTGTGTAACTTTTATTCTTGATTTCTTTCTCTTACGTTTTTCTCCAAATATGCTGATAAATTTTGAATGGTATTTCGGTCAGGACTTTATTGCGGTATACGCCAATACTTTAATTTTCTGTTATCTAAGTCTATTGTAATAATTCTTGTCGTCAGTTCTGGATCATTGTCATGTTGGAACGTTCAGTGACGCCCCAAAGACAGCTATCGTGCAATTTGTTTTATATTATTTCTAAGAAAAGTCAAATACGGTGGAATGGTTAATAGCACATCAGATCAAATGATGGTTCCCACTGGAATTACAGGTTCGATTCCAGTCGGAGAAGCACATATATTTTACGAAATTTCTCGAACATTCTGGTCAGTAAATGTAATCAATACTGTTTATTTAAATAAATTGCATTTATTAAAATAACGTATAAACAGAATATATATATATATATATATATATGTGTGTGTGTGTGTGTGTGTGTGTATAGTAATCGAGTGTGGAGGAGTTAGAAACAGAAACGTTGTGGAGAGCCATGATCGCCACGTAAAAAAGAAAGTATATGTTTAATGCATATCCAGAACATTTTCCTTGTTTATAATGGAAATAAGATTATTTTACAATGGCGAAATAATTGGAACTATTTAGAAAAATGTTCAAGTGAAAGACCTGGTCACGTTCCTAGTGCACATGTTAGTTAAGTCTTCACTGAGCCCAAAATATCTTTAATAAACATGGGAGCAGGTGAATCATTTTGTGCTGAGCGAATAGAATCTGGAGGAGAGAGAAAAAAAAGAAACAGAAGAAAATGCAAAATACTTGTAAGTATTAAATACAAGTAAACTTACAAATATATAGGTATAGGAATAGATGCAAAGGTAAATAATGAGGCAATGTTAATAAAAAAAAACGCTTTTAGGGGAAAAAGAATTAGGATGAAAATGAAAATAAAATATATGATTATATAGGTAAGAAAATAGGTAAATGGCATTGGGAGAATGAAAAGAATGTGTCGGAGAGAATAGGGGCGAAGAAGAAAAGAAAAAATCAAAAAAGGAAAAGAAAGGAAAATGAACGCAAGAACAAAATAATGAAACAAAAAAGAAAAGAGAGAATCAAGCAACGAAGTATTGAATAAAGCGATAAATACAGAGAAAGAGAGGGAAAGAAAGAAAGAAAGAAAGAAAGAAAGAAAGAAAGAAAGAAAGAAAGCGAGTAAGCAAGGAAAAAAAGAGAGAGAAAGTAAAAAATGCATAAAAGAAAGAAAGCAATAGAAAAAAAATAGTGATAGACAGAAAGATGCAAGCGGTAAAAAAGAAAGATATTTTATAAAAAGAAAGTAAAATAGAAAGGACTAAAGCAAGAAAGAAAGAAAGAAAGAAAGAAAGAAAGAAGGATGGGAAGAAAATCCATAAAAAATACTAAACAATAAAGAAATAACGAAAGAAAAGAAAGAAACTGAAAAAGGAGTTAAATAAAGAAGAAAAAAAAATCAGGTAGAAAGAACAAAAGAGAGAATTAAACCAACAAAAAGAAAGACAAAAGAAAGATCGAAAGAAAACGAAATATATAAATAAATAAAGTAAGAACGGAATCAATAAAAGAAGATATAAAGATGCAAGCAGTAAAAGAGAAATAATGGAAGAAAAAGAGAAAGAATTTAAAAAAAAATCAGATAGATAGAAAGTAAGCAATATAGAAAGAAGGAAAGCACGAAAATAAGAAAGAAAGAAAGAACGAAAAAAGTAAAAAAAAATAAAGAAAGAAGGAGGTGAATACAATCCACGGATCTGTTACTAAACAAGAATGGAAGAACAAAAGAAAAAGAAAGAAATTGAAAAAGCAGATTAAAAGAAAGAAAAAAACAGATAGAAAAAAGAACGATAGCAATAAGAAAGCAGGAACGAACGAACAAAAGAAATAAAGAAGCGAAGAATGAAATGAACAAACAAATTACTATAAAAGAAAGAAAGAAGGAAAGAAAATGAATAAGGAGGTAAAAAGAAAGAAAAATATCAGACAGAAAAAGAACGAAAGAATGTAAGAAAGAATGAAAACAATAAGAAAGAAAGAAAGAACGAACGAACGAAAGGAAGAAAGAAAGGCGAACTTAAGAAAGAAAGAATGAAGTGAAGAATGAAATCAACAAATAAACAAAGAAGGAAAGAAAATGAAAGATAGAAAGAAATAAAAAAGGAAGTAGAAAGAAAAAAAGAAAGAAAGAAAAAGAACGAAACAAAGCAAATAATAAAACCATTAAGATAAAAGAATGAAAGAAACCCAATAGACTAATGCAAACTAAATTAGGAATCAGAATAAAGAAAAAATCACCAAATTTGTACAAATTGACCGTCATCCGAACTGGAAAATAATCAGTTTGATCGGCTGTTTGAATCGATCGCGGGAAAGAAATGCAAACAAAGAATTAAAAGAAACGAGTTTATTTGTGGATAGAAAACAGAAAAAAAAATCCTACGTAGATTTCGTATTGTCTGAATGTGAATGGCTTGCTTCGAAAGGGAAATGCTGACAACGTAGATAGGCTTCACACTGGAAGATGTGGGATTTTACATGTACGCGAATTTGTGGACCTCATTGAATAGATAATCATCATTTGTTGTTTACCGAATGAACTGGAAATACAAGCAAGGGGTATGTAAATTTGGGGAAAAAATTAATATTTTCGGCAGAACCACTGTATCTAAAAGGATCGTTCACTTCAGTAAACAATAGCAGGTTTTGCTGACAGTAAAAATAGTATAAGGAGGAAGAGAAAAATGTAACACTAACAGAAGAGAACGAGAGAGAACGGAGCCGGTAAGCACGAAATAAAGAAAGAGGTGCAGACAAAGAAAGAAAGAAAGAAAGAACGCTTGAATGCAAAGAAGAAAAAAGAGAGTAAGCAAGGAAAAATATGATGAACTATGAGAAATAGAGAATGCAAGAAAGAAAAACAAAAGCAAGCAACAAAGAAACAAGACAATGAAACAAAGAAAAAAATATAAGGTAAGCAAGCGAGAAGCAAACAAACAAAAATGTAAGAAACAAAGAAAAAAGAAACAAAGACACAAAAAAGAAACAAAATAGGAAAAATATAAGGTAAACAAGCACGAAGCAAGCAAACAAAAAAGAAACAAAGAAGTAATAGACGAAGACACAAAAAGAAAAGGAAACAAAGGAAAATATAAAGGAAGCAAGCAAAATATAAAGAAATAAAGAACGAAACAAATACATAAAAAGAAAGAGAAGCAAAGATAGAAAAATCTAAGATAAGCAAGCAAGAGGCAAGCAAACAAAAGAAAGAAACAAAGAAAAAAGAAACAAAGACACAAAAACAATTAATGCAAATAAGCAAACAAACAAAACGAAAGTGAAGTAAAAAGAAACAGAGACATAGAAAATAAACAAAGGAAAAGTACAAAAAGGAATAATGGAAAGAAGCAACAAGCAAGCAAATAAAAAAAGAAAGAAACAGAAAAAATAGAAAAAAGACATTAAAAGAAATAAAGTAAGCCAACAAGAAGCAAGCAAGAAACATGCAAACAAAAAAGAAATAAAGAAAAAGAAACAAGAAATGAAAGACAAAAAATTAAGCGAGCAAGAAGCAAGCAAACAAAAAGAAAGAAACGAAAATAAAAAGACAAAAAAGAACGAAAGAAAGAAAGAAACAAAAAGAAAATCACACTTAAGGAAGAAGCAAGCAAACAGAAAGAAACAAACAAAAAAGACACAAAAATAACGAAAGAAGCAAAGAAATAAAGAAAAAAAAACAAAGAAACACTCAAAAAATAAGGCAAAAAAGCAAGAAAAATAAACAAAAAACACATAAAAACAAATAACACAAGCATTGGAGAAGCATGAAAACAAAAAAGAAACAAAGTAAAGCACAAAAATAAATGACTGAAGCAAGCAGGACGCAAGAAGCAAGAATCAAGCAGACAGAGAAGTAAGAATGGGGCTCCAAACAAGGGAAACAATATCGATATACTTTTTTCACTGTTGTCAACTCAACGAAACACCTAAGAGTCTGTCAAGGCAGAGGTTTACTTAACTAGTTTTTAATGATGTGAAAGTAGGAAGTAAGAATTTGATATACTAGTTATGATTTCCGTAATGTCGACTGTATCATCCTAACCACTATTCATTGGTGGCAGCTAAAAATAAATTTGGAATGCACTACAATATTTTCGCGTGTCTGTAGCATAATATACAGTGGATAAAAGGAAAATGTTCTCCTTTATGATAGCTCAAGGTCATATACAAGAATAACAGAAGAAATTCTGAGACTCGGATGGTCTGTTCTGTCCAACGCACCATGTATACTTTGCAGCAACCAATTGTTACCTTTCTCGATCGCTGTAGAAACGCCTGTAATGAAAACCAGATTTAAATAGAAATCTTCTTTATGTCACAATCATGGTGATTTTACTCAAACAGCTGCTAGATGAGGGGCACAAAATTATTGCAAATAATCGTGAGTATAATGTAAATGGCATTTTATTTCTTTTAAGAATAAAATTGATAAAACAAAATAAAAAAAGATTTATGACTCAACCCTATATATTTTTCTGAAAATAGATTCTTCATTCCAAAACATACGGGTGTGAGCTGAAAAATTCTTAGGCTTCGATACTGTCTTTGAAGGTGATGGCCTTAAAGCTTTATATGCTGATTCACTGCGATACTGGCTCCCAGTTAAGTGTTTTTTTAATGTTGTGGAACAGATGATAGTCCAATTTTTAACGTGGGTACCCGAGTGGAAACACTCGGTCCGCTAGTCGAAGTTGCTCTTAGCTTGTCTAAGCTGGTCAAAGCTTGTCTTAGTTGATCAGAGTTTGTCTAAGCTAGTCATGCAACTGTTACAAATTCATGACGGTCGTCTTCGAGTATAGAATCCAGAGGTTGGCAGTGAATATTTCGCAGACAGTAGGAAAGCGTAGTTCAGGTTCGCAGTGGATATCGCAGCAAAGTAGCAGAGCGTAGTTCTTCCGTCTGTCATGTTCGCCTGACAAGTTGGCTCTGGTCATTCCGGTAGAGTAAACAAAGATAGCCGCCTTTATATACGACGGATACAGTGTTCTGCGGCTTCTGATTGATCAACCTTCTATTGGTAAGACTATAAAGGGAATTAAGTCATTTTGACTAACTCACTAGTTATATACATATATACACAACTAGCTGTAACAGCAACCGCTACATAACAAATGTTATCCAACGTTTGGGCGAAAACAGGAGACGAGAGCAGGCATCCTGCAAGGAACGGATACTACATCTGCAGCATCCAATCCCGGCAAGAAAAAAAAAAACACTTCTCCTCCTCTGCCAATCCCCTCGGAATTATCTGGATGGAACCCAGAGGGAAGAAAACATGAAATATTTAGTGCAACATTAGGAAGATACGCCTCAACTTGACGAATCTCTGCTGAGTTAAGACAAATACAGAGGGAGGAGATGACCAAGAATTGTGTGTATTCCTTACTTGCAGTTTTAGCAAAGATCGCAAAGGCTGACGGAACATCGATAAGACA
The DNA here is from genome assembly GCA_903632075.3 of Acanthosepion pharaonis. Classification (NCBI taxonomy): domain Eukaryota; kingdom Metazoa; phylum Mollusca; class Cephalopoda; order Sepiida; family Sepiidae; genus Acanthosepion; species Acanthosepion pharaonis. Next base: position 1,633,023 of record CAHIKZ030005591.1, on the reverse strand, counting down.
TAGTTAGGGATGAGAGATGGCTGATCATGTATGGAGAGAAAACGATATAGTCATAAATTTCTGTGGAATGAAGTAAACGTAACATTACTGGGCAAGCGCGGCTGACAGCGCTGATTGAAACAGCTGATGTGCTAAGGAAATGATGTGGCTCTAAGTTTCGACTAGCAACTAAGACATCATCAGCTGATCGAATCATTAATTAATACTGGTTAGTGATCCTTTCAAATCAATGATAATGATAATGAGAGTTTTATAATAGGGACCGCAATTAATCTAGTTTTATAATTATTATTATTATTATTTTCATATTACTCATGATAAAGCACTCCCGACTACGCATATAAAAAGAGTTATTAAAACTATTGATTTCACTAAGAAAGATGTCTTGTTTGCTGCGTGAATTCATTGTAAATTGATCCCACTACGGAAGCCAAACAAATACGCTCACCTCTTAAAATTAAAAAAAAATGTTTTTTACATTCTTGATTGATAATGATATATGAAAAGAAACGTCAAGATTATGAATTACATATTTTCCCGTTTTACATTTACAAAAAGAAATCGCGTGGTATATGCGTTATTTGTTTTGGAACAAACTATTAACTTTTATAAATTTTAATATATTCGATCCATGGAGTACTTTTGTAAAACTTATTTTGTCTGATCGCATTATCTGTTGTACAACTACACATTAACAATGAGAGTCAAAAGTTAGAGTTTACATCATCTAAAGGCAATTACGAAACGATAACGCCAGTTAAATGTGACAGACAGAGAACCTAAAAGGATTGCAACTTAAGTGAAAATTATACGCCTTATAGATGTTTGTTTATATATATATATATATATATATATATATATATATATATATATATATATAAAAAAATCCAAAATCATAACATGTGGGGAATAAGCTATTTCGACCGATGAAAATATTCGTCAGTCTTATTAATTATTTGCTCTGTAATAATACATTGAGCCCTTTCTGTGGCTCAGATTTAATATTTTATATTACTAGGATCCAGATTTAATAGGATCCACTTGGATTATACACTTGGATTATATACCAACGGACTTATTACCTATATATATATAAAATATATATATATATATATATATATATATATATATATATATATATATATATATATATATATATATATGTGTGTGTGTGTGAAAATATATAGAAAATAGGAAGGAACTGGTTAGGTAAATAGTCCAAAAAGTTCCTTAGTATTTTGTTATTATTTTAAAAAAATAGTGCTCGATACAAAAGTAGAGCATAAATATAATTATTTATTTAAAAATATGATTCCAAATCGCTACATAAGAGGTCTCATGTTTCAAAAACAAGAGCCGAAAAACTTCAATATAATCCTTTAAATTAAATTGAGTTGAAATTAAAAAGGGCTCCGTTCCATCTTCAAGCGAATTTTTTGTTGGAATAACGTATATCTGAAATTTACTTGTTTTAAAATTGAAATCAAAATCACCATGGTAACAGTTAGGTCGAATTGTCTAAAATGGGTAGGCGAGTGTCGGGTGTTAATGATGAGTGGCGGTATAGAGATACTTTCAAGGTGTCAAGTCGGGGGAAGGTGGGGGTGTTAAAAAAGAAACGAAGATGTATTAAGCTTTCGTCAAGTTGGCTTGTCTATGGAGATTTATTTATTTATTTTATTTTATTTTATTATGAAAGGGAATTGTGCTTATAAAAAGAAAAACTTTCGTGGCGTTTGTTTTTTGACGACTTCATAAAGGGTTATCTTTTAGGTAAGGTATTTAAACTACTAATTTGGGCTATGTATTGTGAAGGGTGTTATGTTGTATGCAAGTTTGTAGTTAATAATTTCTACTATGAATCTGATGATTGGGTTATTTGTTAAACAAGTTATATAAATTTTATTTATTTATTTTTTTTATTTTTGAAGATGGAACAGAGCCCTTTTTAATTTCAACTCAATTTAATTTAAAGGATTATATTGAAGTTTTCGGCTCTTGTTTTGAAACATGAGACCTCTTATGTAGCGATTTGAATCATATTTTAAAAATAAATATATATATATATATATATATATATATATATATATATATATATATATATATATAATGAGAAGCCACGTATACTTTCTTAATATGTATATATAGAAAAAGTTTCAAATTAAAAATAATAATGTTTTATTTTATGAAATTATTTATTTATTTATATATATATTTGATATTTCAAATTGTCCTCAAATTTTTCAATATATATATATATTGATGCATGTTTCATTAAATAATATATACAAGTTTTGTCGATTTATTTGAAGTAAGTTCCTTTCATATTGTCAGATAAGCTTAATAACATTATCATTGAAAGACAAAAGAAATCACCATATTATTAAATGTTTAAATTCTGTCTAAGCTTTCGGCTTACATAATCCATTATCAAAGATGACAATTACATTTCAATATTAAACAATAATGATAGTCTGTTTTTGTTGCATAAAAAATTTCAAAGCAACGACAAATTCGTGTATACGAGACGCGGAAGCAAAAATCGCATCGCAGCGAGTGATGTCACACATGACCATACGAGAGTGAAAACGAGACAACCTGAACAAAATAAAATACGAAATCTCCACAAATATTCTTAAATTCTTATAATGTATGACGTCACGAGCTACTTATCATACAATATGAAAATAACTTATTTAAAATAAATAGATAAAACTTGTCTATATTATTTAATGAAACCTGCATCAATGAAAAATTGCTGCTTATATATATATATATATATATATATATATATATATATATATATATATCCATAAGCCACATAATTTTCACTTACTTTTTTTGCTTGCAGAAGTGATGCGGTCTCCCACATACACACACTCAAACAAATATATACACATACTAAAAAAAATGAAAGATAACATACACATAAATACACATAACACACACATTCCCTTCCCAGCAACCAATAAAGCTGTCAAAAGGACTAAGGAGATACATTTGAGACTTATGAGTCTCCCAAACACTCCTTAAAAAACTTGGAAAGGGCTTTTGACCAATAAAAGAACTGTACAAAAGTAACAATAAAAAACAAATGAAAACTAGAGGCAAAGGTCACATTCGTCAGAAACAGTCATTCACCCCTGTAGTTCACTGCTACTAACATGCAGGAATACTTTCTCCTGATGATGGCCATTCTGGCCGAAACTAATATCGATGAACCTAATTTTAAAAATAAAACAAAAATATCAGTGTGTCTGAAATTTTGCATTTTAATATTTTTTATTGTTCAAGATAATATATACATATATGTGTGTGTATGTGGGGGTGTGTGGAAAAGTTTATAGTTTCACGTAGCACTTTATAATTGTTTAGAGAAAAATATATACTTAAAAAAAGAGAGAAACCGCACACGTTTTAGGTTATAATGTGGATTTGTTTTAGTATATTATATACTATATGAAAAATAAAATATAATATATATACAAGTCCACATTATAACCAAAAACGTTTGTGGTTTCTCTCTTTTTTTTTTTTAAATACCTACATATATATATATATATATATATATATATATATATGCGTGGTGTGTGTGTGCGTGTGTAAAAAGTGTGTGTGCATGCGTGTGTAGGGGGTTGTGTTATAGATATTTATTAAATCGGCTGGAAAAATCACAAGGAATACCGCAACAAATCCTTCCCCAAAATAAGTAGAGTCGTCTTAAATTCAATTTTTCTTTCTTTTCTTTTTCTTTTTTTTTTTTTTTTTTTGCCTGCCATGGTAATTATAATCATGGATAAAGAAAAGCTTTAAAGTAGAGAAAATATCTCTTTTGACACGTTACCGAGATAGATGCATATATATACATATATATATACATATATATATATATATATATATATATATATATATATATATATATATATAAACACACACACATATAAACATTATATATATATATATATATATATATATATATATATATATATATATATATATATATATATATATATATATATATATATATATATATATATGTGGGGGTGTATAAGTAAAAGATAAAGGTGGAAAAGTATAATTACATTTTTCCGATAATGGGTGATAAATTTTGAGTGAGATAACTACGAGGCCAGGGCGGAAATTATTTTTTTGTAGTGGGTTTGTACGAAAGATGTCAACCGATTCACATATATATATATATATATATATATATATATATATATATATATATATATATATATATATAGATAGAGAGAGAGAGAGAGAGAGAGAGAGAGAGTGCAGACTCAAGCATTGATAAATGGGCTTAATATTTAAAATAGACTTTTTTGTGTCGGGATGATTTCGGGCCATTTGTGTGAGTCAAGTACAAAATGTTAATTTATGTTAAGTGCGTGTCACTTTGCGTGTCGACGTGCGTGCATATAATTAAGTGTTTATACATCTTTTTTAATGTCAATTCCACACATTCTCACACTGTCCCATTTTGTATGTCCTCTCTAACGACATTATAGTCTTGCAGTACCACCTTCATTCAGAATGTACCCGATCACAGCTCGCCACATCTTCCTGTCTTTTTTCTTTTAAATATCTTTTAGCCCTTTACTATTTCGCATTGTACTTTTCCTACCATCGATTCGCAGAAGTTCGTTAAATAGATTAGTCACTCATTCACCCATCTTCTTTTATCGTCTCCCTTCAGGTTCGTGGCTCTCCATGATTTCCCTTCCTTTGTAGCACTTAGCAGTGTTTGACCCTGTACTATACTTTCCGGTTCATGGTGTGCAATTATTTATACAACATTGTTAATGTACTCGCTGCATTCCTTTCTCAATCTTTCCTTTAGTGTGTCAAATTCTCTAAGCCTATTTTCCTCGTTATGTATCTCATAAATTTCATCCATTTCAACTTTTCTGAAAACTTCCTCGTAACTCACTTGACCTGTCCTTCTTTATTTCCTTCATAGAAACAAATTGTTTTCGCTTCAAGGCTTTTATTCGACAGGGAGGAAATTGTCCAGTATTCACTGCCATTCTATAAGGTTCGTGTTACGTAATAATTCGACACGTCTTTTCTTGCTGACAGTATTTCATATCAACACTTTGATTAGATTTTTTCAAATGCATCCTTCATATGGCTTAACATGTCGTATTTTCTATCTTCTGTTCCGACATGAGATAGATACTTGAAATTTGGATGCGCGGATGGTTTAATGCATAGCAATCTGGTATGAAAAATCGGTTTGCAGTGTTCAGATTCCAGTTAGTTGCATTTGTTTACGTGCAAATACCATTGGGAAAGGTATGAATCCTTCTGTCTGCTCTATTTAACAATAAGATCTGTATTTAAACAAATTGTCGTTTTAAAATATTTAAGTGACAGGAGTTTTCCTAGGAGATTTTTTACAGATCCCAATTCACAAAGTATTCTACACCTTTTGTCCTTCTTGGCTTCCTCAATTCCAGCCTTTTCAAAGATCTGACTGCTGGTCAAAATTGGTTGTTTCGCTATAACTCGCTTTAGTTTACATTCATCTCGAGGAAACAAGGACTTAAACCTTTTCTTTTCTTTCGAGTTCTAAATTTATATTTCCGAAAGCTTTCTTCATTGTTCGCTGATCTCTGCAGTACTCACTTGATATTTTCAATATGGACATTCCCTCATACAAAGAATTTATTATTTTCTGTTATACAGCAGTTGTTAGATCCTTTCCTTTACCCATGTTACAGCATATATTGTAGAGAAAAAGAAAAAATGGGTTTTATGATTTCATAGATCTTAAGCTAATATTAGTTTAATCTGCATAATAACTTCAGACAGGCTGTACATGCCTTAGTTCCTCCAGTTTTAACCTTCACGGTCAAAACCCGCCATGCTACTCACATTTTAGCTAAAGACCTTCATTCCCTTCGTATTCCAAAAGTGAGATGTAAGTTCCACTTGAGCAGCTTCTTCCTACGAACCGGTGTTTTGTGGAAATGATTGTCAAGACGATGCTTCCTCGATCACTACAATATACTCCTTTCTAGTGTTAACCGTTACTTTTCCACATATCTGCATAAACTGTGGCTCTCTGGCCTTGTACAGTGTGGAGATCATTGTAGAAAAAAAGGACAGTTTACTCTGCTGATGACATAGGTATTCATAGTTGTCATAAGAATGGTCTTGAACCGTTACTTTTCCACATATCTGCATAAACCGTGCCTCTCTGTATTCTTCAATACTATTCTTTCAGCAGTTTCCAATTTAGCTGCATTATCGACTTTAGATGGTCTAACAAAGATTTGGTCGACAATTCAAGTACATATCATAATACTACCACCTCGTTGTTGCCTTTTTTTAGCCACAGACTCGTCTGAATAAAATTCATCCTTTGGCTCATTCATTGGGTCCATCAAGTGTCACTCGAGATTCGTCTTTGAAAATTACTTTAGAAAAGTCAATTTTCATGTATTTCTTGGCCCAAATTTGATATTTTAAAACTATTTGCTTTTGTGCTAAGATTTTATACAGATCCCAATTCACAAAGTATTCTACAAATTTTGTTCTTCTTGACTGCCTTAATTCCAGCCTTTTCAAATATCTGAGCGCTGGTCAAAAGTGGTTGTTTCGCTATAACTCGCTTTAGTTTATCTTCATCTCAAGAAAGCAAGTTCTTACAGCCTTTTCCTTTGCTTCGAACTCTCAAATTATTTATATTTTCAACAGCCTTCTTTATTGTTCGATGATCTCTGCAAAGCTCCTTTGATATCTCCAATGTTACATTCGCTCATGCAATGAATTTATTATTTTCTGCTTTTTCAGCATAACTTCAGTCAAATCATTTTCGTAATTCCAAATGTCTAGATTTTTCTGCGATTTCTATTCTATCCTTTGTTACTATAAGGACAGCTATTCTTGACTGTATTCAATGTACTATTTCTCTATTCGGATCACTATACGGGTTACTATTCGAACAGAGTACTATTAGTGAGAGTGATATTCGAAGGTGTCTGGTACCAGTATTGTTCAAGGAAGTTACTATAGTTGTATCTGCGATTACAAAGTCTCTATTACAACGAGCATTTTCGTTGACATCACAAAAGTTATTTAATGCAAAAATCTTCATATTTTGTGCGTAGTTTTATGCTTTCAACTGCAGATATTTTAGTTAATTATATGCTTTTAGCGAGAAGGTTTTTTAGATATATATTTTGTCGATCATAAAATTTATTGATGTTAATTTTTCTGTAAAAATGTATATTATATTTTTTTTAATTTTGCATTGACTGTCACTTTACTATAAAATGTAATATTAATTTTTATTTTAGGGTTCACAATTTGCCCATAGCAGGGACCATAACGGGTGCTACTGCACCAGGTCAAGGTGAATCTGGAAATTATAGCATTTAACAGTTGGTTCTATTCTCCTAAATACCTTCTCAGAAACAATGCTGAAGGATGTAGTTTAGCGTCATATCCAGGATGAGTAACTGAAGACGGTTGTCGTATGAGCAATAAGAGTAGAAAGTATCATCTATATGTGGGAAACCTATACGAGGTTAAGATGCCAATCAGTTCGTGAAACTATACCACAAAGTAGGTGTTTGTGGAAAGATGATGTCTGTGTGGAATTTTCTCCTTACTAATGGAATACGAAAGGAAAAGGCATGGTTCAAACCTGTGTTCGTGGTATGGCGATTCCTAGGTTTGGTTTGGTTTGGTTTGGTTTGGTTTACGGCATATCAGCCTCAATCGGTTAGTTACTGCCGACAAGATTTTTATTGCTGGTAATATTTTTCAAAAATTGTTTTGCTGGTGATATTTTTTTCCAAAAATGTATTGTTAGAAATATTTTTTTTCAAAACCGTACTGCTGGTAATAATGTATTACTGGTAATAATTTTTTCTTCAAAAACGGATTGCTTTTTTTCAGAAATGTATTTCTGGTAATTTTATTTTTCAAAAAATGTATTGTTGGTAATATTATTTAATAAATATATTCCTGGTAATAATCTATTGCCCGCAATGATTCTTTTCTTCAAAAATTCATTGCTGTTAATAATTTTTACAAAAATGTATTGCTGGTAATAAAACCTATTTTTATACTTTTTGAGGATTGGATTAACTATTAACTAGCAATTAAGAGGTGGTTCCACGCTCCTCAAAACCTCCTGATCAGAGGCCTTGCTGTTGGATGTAGTTTATCGTCTTACCCAGGACGCGAATGTAGTTTATCGTCATACCCAGTACGAGCGAGTCCGAGTCGGGAAAGGTTAGGACTGGTGGAAATTTATATATTGTGTGTAACAGCAAAATTGTCCAATTGCTGGATTAATCTTTGAACTGTTGTATCTTAGAAAGAATTAATGATATCTTACTGGAATTCTCCGACGTTATTATAACACTACTGAACTTTAGTCTGAGTAATAAGACTGTATAATTACTCTCCAAGCTTAACAGAAGAATCGTGATGAAATCGATCATAAACGAAAATGACATGTTCATCATTAATTAATGATAGCTAAGGATCGAAACCTCATGAATTATTGAAATAATGTTCATATATATATATATATATATATATATATATATATATATTATAAATCAATTGATTTAAAATATGTTTTTTTCGCTACACAGTTCTAACCATGTTTCAAAATGGAAGCTTAAAGCTTCGAATTTAATTTTGTAATTAAATTAAAGACATTAGTTCTTTCTTTTTTATTTACACACACACACACACATACATACATACATACATACATACATACATACATACACACACACATATATATATATATATATATATATATATATATATATATATATATATATATATATATATATATATATATATATTATTCAGGGTTATTTTCCAACTTATACAAGATGAACTTTGCTCTCTCTAACCTGCTAACTTTCTCTCCTGGAGTAACAGTTTTCATGTACGATTTCATTGCCAAGTCTTTTTTCACTGCTCTTTGAACTGTCATAGCTGAAACTCTTATCTCACGTGCCAAATGTCATTTGAATTGTGTTGTATCATTTAATTGATCTCTTAAGCTCTAAGTTGAAATGATGATCCCGCTTGTTTTTGAGACATCCTGATCCAGTTTTCCTCTCTGGTGATCCGAAATTTTTTTTTAAATTATTCACCGTTCAGTTGATGATTCTTGAATGGAAATCGAAGATAGAAGCCAGAATATGAAGGCTGGTAACATTGCAGAAGGCCTGAATAATATTTTCCCTCTGACCATTGCTCAGTTGAGAAGACAGAGTGGGGCTGACGCAAAACGATTTTAACCTGTTTCCTTTCTAGCTGAATAACTCAAAGGGATTTTTAGTGATTCTTACGATAAAGGGTATCAAGATAGCTACAAGTCCTATCTGAAAACCTAGAAAAAGAAAGTTAATTAGTTTTTTTTTTTTTTAGATATTAAACATTATGTGGGATGGGAAATTATGTTATTACACGATTTGGACAATTTTGCTGTTACACCTGGTATATTGAGTGACATTTATATAAAAAAAAACTTATTGTTTACGTCTATATAAATTTGGTATCATATACGTTAACATTTTTTAAATTTTGTATATATAAAGAAGTTATATTTAATTGCCATATATATATATATATATATATATATATATATATATATATATATATATATATATATATATATATATATATATATAATTGGTGTATACGGAATGAATTCCAATAACCAAAAATTAATATTCTTAAAAGAGTGCTCAATACAAAGTAGAGCAGATATAATTATTTATTTAAAAAAAATATAACAAATATGTTATAAAATCACGGCAAAAATAGCCATTTTGTTTCAAGTGATGATGTTGAATGTAAGTAAAATAAATGGTTTTAAAAATTTCAAATTAATTAACGATCCTTCGCAAGGGGAAAATGTTGTTACAAAAGCTAGAATGACCAATCAAAATACAAGTATAGGAAAATTCAAAAAGCTTGACAACGAAGTAAGGTTATAATAGCTATTCAGATCTTTAAAATAGAGGTAATATTAAAAAAAAGAATTTATTCTAACCAATAATTATTAAATTATATGATAAAATTTAATATTAAAAATAAAGTAAAAATGACCAATTTTAAAATCCAAATTTAATCACTATTATGTTTAAAATTATAAAATTACTGAGGAGAAAAGAAAAAATACATATGTTACTCAATTTATTTCTTCATTGAAATTACGTTAGAATAGACGCTATGTCATTCGCTCCTCTGACAATATGTATACATTTTAATCCCAAGTATGTGAATGGGGTCTTAACCTCACGCACAAAACAACACAAACACGCTCAGATTATAATACATAAGCACCCAGATATATTTAGATATATACACACAAAAAAGTGACGAGACAGGGAACATCTCCACGGCCCTTTATGAAAAAAGAAAAAAAGAAGGGAAAGCAACACATACATACATACACAATTAAAAGTGAATGCACTTTCCATACATATAGACACCGATAAATACATGTACACACATCCACAGACATTGACCTAGACAATCAGATACCACAACCATATATATATATATATATATATATATATATATATATATATATATATATATATATATATGTTTCTAACTCTTTCTAGTATATATCTCTAACTCTTTCTAGTATATATCTCCATTTTAGTGCTTTCAGATAACCTTTTTAATATTCATAAAAGTGACATTTTTGATTTGTTATTAATTACTAACTCAGTCAATCACATAGACGATACTCTGAAGCAGTTAACATCACGTATTTATCCATTATATATATATATATATATATATATATATATATATATATATATATATATATATATATATATATGGATTCTTATATCTGGTCGTTTGAGCTATCCAAATCTCTCTCTCTCTCTCTCTGTATATATATATATATATATATATATATATATATATATGTGTGTGTGTGTGTGTGTGTGTGTGTGTGTGAAAATAATATATAGAAAATAGGAAGGAACTGGTTAGGTAAATAATCCCTTAGTATTTTAGTTATTATTTTTTAAAAATAGTGCTCGATACAAAAGTAGAGCATAAAAATAATTATTTATTTAAAAATATGATTCCAAATCGCGACATAAGAAGTCCCATGTTTCAAAACAAGAGCCGAAAACTTCAATATAATTATTTAAATGATTTAAATTATTTAAATTAAATTGTGTTAAAATAAGCTCTGTTCCATCTTCTTTTTGGAATAACGTGTTTCTGAAATTTACGTGTTTTAAAAATTGAAATCAAAATTTCCCTGATAACAGCTAGGGCGAATTGTTTAAGTTGGGTAGGCGGGTGTTAGGTGTTAATAATAAGTATCAGTATAGAGTTACTTTCGTAGATGTCAAGTCAGTGAACGGTGGGGGTGTCTAAATTTGAAACGGAAGATGTATTAACCCTCGTCTAGTTTGCATGTCTATGGAATTTATTTATTTTTTATTTTATTTTTTATGAAAGGATTTGCATATAAAAAAAAAAAACTGTCGTAACGTTCGTTTTTTGACGACTTCATAAAGGGTTATCTTTTTTTAGGGTATTTAAACTATTTATTTCGGCTATGGATTATGAAGGGTGTTATAATATTGTATGGATGTTTTTAGTTAATTATTCAAACCATGAATTATTATATTGTATGCTAGTTTTTAGCTAATAATTCAAACCAAAAATCTGATGATGCCTACAAAAAACCGTTAACTCGTGACTATTGTTTAATAGATTATTATTATTTAGAAGCTTAATTATGTGCAATTTCTCATGGAGGCATAAAGGGCATGGGTCATCCCAAGCTTTACATGTTCTAGCCTTGTTAATAATTTTCCATTTAACTTTAGGTGTCCTATTTGTTTGCTTCAAATGCCAAAAATATTTAGATAGGGAAGTCTGCTTTCTTTTGTTTATATTATTGAAAGAACACTTATGCTGCCTCCATCTATCTTTAAAATCATTCTTCGTGGACCCAATGTATATCTTATTAGTGCTAGGGCTCTCAGTGGATGATATAGTACATTGGTATACCACTGATTTAATGCAGCATTTATTTTCTAATGGGCAGTCTTCTAGGTTTCTACAGTTACATAATTTTTTGTCTGATTTAAGTGCAGGGTTTTTATTAATACTGTTTAGGCATGGGGGTTTGTTCAAGATCTTATTATTGTGTTTTTTTTATACGTTCAAGATTTTCAGAGCAGCTGTAACTCAATTTTAGGTGTGTTCTTATTGAATAATATTACTAAACATATATATATATATATATATATATATATATATATATATATATATATATATATATAATCCAAAACTACCTCATTCGGAAAATAGCTATTTAGATCTACAAGATTTTCTTGTGGACATTATGAATTCAGAGATGTTACAAAATGAGATAAGAGTTTAAGATTTAAAGAGGATGAGAAAGGGAGAGAAAAGAAAACAGAGAGAGGGAGCAGCAAATGAATGTCTAGACATAATTTTACATAGATTTCAATATATATATATATATATATATATATATATATATATATATATATGTGTGTGTGTGTGTGTGTGTGTGTGTCTTCTGATGGACTTTATCAAAGCAAATGTAAGGATTCTATTTGGCAAGAATAATTTATAAACAAGAAGTAAAAATGTCAGTTTTCAAACATTATTAAATTTAATAGACGCTCATAAATATTTAGCAGCTTAACAGAGAAGTCGAGGTAAATTAAGGAAGATATTAATTGACGTAATAAAATATCTAATAAACAAAAGTGAGTAAATCTTGTTTCTGTTTTTTAACGTGATGTACTAAATATTTATAATATAAAATTTATAATATTTATATTATTTTTGTTTGGGACTAATTCATGCATTATAAATTCTAAATAACATCAGGATATGAATTTAACCATTTTTTTTCTTTTTAATAACATTTTTATATCCATGTACCTGGATTTGGGAATTAGTAATTCTTTCAGAGAATAGAGAAAAAGAAAAATATACAGGACGCAGATTTATATTTTGATAAGACTCAATAGTGGCAGTCTCGAAATTTTTCCATCAAAGTAAGTTATTTCCTCTTTTAATAATTGTGGCATTTCTTCGATCTAATTTGTGGTTGAATTTATTTCTATGCATGACTAATGCATTTGATAAATTGATGTATACAAAATTTTAGTGGGTAATCCTATAATCTATGTTTTCCTTTAAATAACCTGCATAATTTTGATAAGCCTTAAAAATCAAACAATTTTCGACTGTTTAATAAAAACAGGGATAGAAACTGAACGATGTTTTTGTTAGCGCTTATATATATATATATATATATATATATATATATATATAAAAAGATAGATAGATAGATAGATAGATAGATAGATAGATACATACATACATACATACATACATGCATATTAAATTCAACTGAAAAGGACGGCCTGTTAAATTTTTTCCAGTTTTCAAATAAGATGTTGCATACCTAAAATTTTTTTGAATAAACTGTCCAAAAGTTCATACGTGTTCGGTTGCTTCTGTTTACTTACAGACTGAGTTATATATATAGAAAGATACATATAGATATAGATATACATAGATAGATATGAAAATATAGAGGGAATACATAGAGATATGAATGTAATAGATAGATAGATAGATAGATAGATAGATAGATAGATAGATAGATAGATATAAAATGGAATAGATAGATATGATATAAAATGGAATAGATAGATAGATTGATAGATAGATAGATATGATATGATATGATATGGAATAGATAGATAGATAGATAGATAGATAGATAGATATGGGCAGACATAGATAGATAATAGATATGAATAGACTGCGATAGATAGATAGATAGATAGATAGATAGATAGATAGATAGATAGATGTTGATTTTATGATTTACAAAGAAACGATGGTATTGATGTGAAGGTTTATCGATTGTTCAGCTATTTCCCTATATACCTTTCCTCCAACAAAAAGGCCGAATGTATTTTTGCATGTTTATATTCACGCTGAAGGCCATTCATCTGAATTCCTTTCGTCTCTGGCAACGTTACCGCTGCAGTCTTTCTTCTTTCTAAGCCTATACAGACGCCACTGTTTTCACAGAAGCACTATCAATCACACAGTTGATGCATTCTCTGAGGTCTTCTCCAAATATACACCTGTACCGGATACCTAAAAAAAATGTCAACATTTTTACCGACCAAGAGTTCTCATTTTTTTCTCTTTTTACATCACAGTGCTATAAAGAGATTCAATGCTTGGCAAAAATAAACGAACTCCGCTATTTTTTACGTTTATCTCTTGAAAACTGTTCCTTTGTTATTCTCACACTTCAATAATGTTTTCTCCTTTTCCTTCACTTTTAGTAACGCATCTTAGTTTCAGTGGCTTTATCGCCTCGCTTTTATAATTATATTTTAAAAAGATTATTAGCAATATTTTTCTGAAAAAAATTACTGATTGCCATTTACAGGATTTCCCATTTAATGTTATCACTTTAATATATATATATATATATATATATATATATATATATATATATATATATATATATATATATATATATATATATATATATATATATATATATATATAAAAATATTAAAAGCACTAATATTCCATGGTCATAATTTATACCATTGGAATCGTAAATACGATCCAATTTTTCAGAGCTACAAATTCAAAAAATTGTAGGTCTGATGAATTGGATCGTATTTACGATTCCAATGGAATAAATTATGACCATGGAATATTAGTGTTTAAGCCTTTTTATTATGTCCTTACTCTCTCCCGGACATTGAGTTCTAACTGGATTCTATCCTCTTAGAATTATTTTTATACAAATATATATATATATATGTGTATGTATGTATGTATATATATTTATATATTTCATATATGTATATGTATATTTACCACTAATATATATATATATATATATATATATATATATATATATATATATATATATATATATATAACATTTCTGAAAACGATAGCTAAAATGTCCTCTTCTTCCCTGTGCCGTATGCTTTAGGGTATTGTTTAACATGGCTCTCCACAATTTCCTCTTCTTTGTAGTCCTGGGTAACTTTTATGTTTCTGATAAAATACCCTAAATCCCGCTCTATGAACCATTTAGACAAACTCGTTTTTTAGGTTATGCTTTCCTTTTTTCTTATCTTCAGTAGCTCCTGTGTGTGTCAAATTTTCCAAGCCCTCTTTGTTAATGTGTGCCTTAGAATTTTCCACTGTTTCACTCTGAGGTTAAATATAATTGTCCTTTTGGTTTCCATTTTCTTTAATACTTCGTCGCTTTTTAAATATTCGGCTAACATTCTCATCATCCTTCTGTAGAACAACATTTCCGTTGCCTTCTTCATTTGTCAGTTTATTGTCCAGAATTCCTTACCATTTATCAAGACAGATATTAATAACAGGATAGTAAGTTTTTCT
This sequence comes from Acanthosepion pharaonis, assembly GCA_903632075.3. Taxonomy (NCBI): domain Eukaryota; kingdom Metazoa; phylum Mollusca; class Cephalopoda; order Sepiida; family Sepiidae; genus Acanthosepion; species Acanthosepion pharaonis. The sequence goes on along the minus strand of CAHIKZ030005591.1, from coordinate 1,617,555 downwards.
TTGTTTCCAATGAAAAATTCCTGTTTCTTAATAATTTACTTAACCTTTGGAAGACATGAACGTCGGGTAAAAATAATTAGCATCTGCTAATCCTTATGCTGTGAGATTTAAAACATCACTGTCCAGAAAATGGCTGCTATTTTTTAAAATATTTTCTAAATGTTTATCATCGATATCGATGATACTGCAAAATGGATATAATTCATAAGCAATTTCCACCATGATGAATGTATCATAATAATTACTAATCATTCATGGCAGTTAGGAATATGTTTTTAGAATCGGATTTACCCCAAGCAAACCAGTAAAACCATTAATAAACAAGGGGTCACTGGGTATGAAAGAATTAGAAAATATAAACATTACTAAGAGAGAGAGAGAGAGAGAGAGAGAGAGAGAGAGAGAGAGAGAGAGAGAATAGAAGAGTAATCTGGAAGAAGACAGTAGATGGCGATTGACTGTGCATTTAAATTTTTGAATATCAAAGTTAACACGAAAGCATAGAGACGGAAGAGTGTTCTACAAGTGAGAAGCGTAAGAGTACAAACTGTTAGCATAGAACTTATGGTTGTATCTAGCCAACTTAATTTTGAATTGATGAAATCTTCTTGCCAATCTGATCTTAAATTCATAAAATCTCGGTAATATTGCGAAGAGCGATGTTTATTCCGTTTATATAAAGAAATATAGCACAAGGCCAAAAAGGGAAATGGTGAAAAGGACGGTCTTGTTCTGTCTTAACGTTAAACTCAGCTAGCCACAAACACTGACCCAAACATACCACAATATTCCTTACACCACAACAACGCATTCTTACGTACCTTTCTTACTACATCCACCATAATACCGTAATGTCTCTATGAAAGTCCTAACTAGTCCACATATGTACAATTCTTTGTCTGTTGGGGAGGGAATATAACAACAATTTAAAAACCAAACCCCAATCTGCATATACAATATGAAAAGAAAAAAAAAACTATATGCAAGAAACTAAACAAAATGATGTTAGTAATTAAAAAAAACACACTCACTAAATGTGGCAGGAAAATCAGTTAACTGGACGAAATCAATGCGAAACTTTAATAATATAAAACAAGCATTCACTCAAATACACACTCATTCAGACACAACAACAAATACGAAAATCACACTTGAAACAAAAGGCGCCAAGCATCCACCAGAGAAGTGACATCACTGACCAACTATCAAAGGAGGGAATGGGGAATTAAGCCAAAAATATATGGGAACAGAATAAAAGAACCCAATGAGCTCATCGGACCAAATACCATGAAAGCATTTATAGAAAAGGCAGAGGGATGGAACCTTACGGTTGTGGGAAAGTGATTGAAGCCGAGATGCCAGGTCAGGATTAATAATATTGTAGATTCTTCTTTGGATTTTATCAAGAATCTCCAAATATATAGCAGGAGCACCGGGCTATATGTAGCAGCAATATTCTAATGATAGACGAATGGTAGATTATGTAGGATAGATACAGGAGAGATAAATTGTCTAGCACGAAACAATGAACCAACTTTATTAGCTGCTGACATAGCAATTGATTTAATATAGTCTTTCCACTTCAGGTCAGCTGAAAATGTTAGCCCGAGCAGTTGCTCTCCTGGAGTTAGCATCAGCCATGCTGATGTAAGAGAAAAAGGAGAATTTGGCCGACATTACCATATTTGTGCTTGTGCACGGCAGTGGCAGAATACAAGGTGGATGAAAGGAAAACAAGGCCGCATACAGCAAGAATAACGGAGGGTACACTTTGGAACTTGGCTTGTCTGTTCTACCCGCCTATTCACTTGATCTAGACAACCGATTATTAACTTTTTCGGTCTTTACAGAACACAATGATGGACAACATTTTATCAAATAAAAAAAATTATTCCAGAGTTTATAGAAAAATAATTCACCCCATAAATTTATGGAATTATACGCAAAATATATCGAAAAGCTCCCTGATTACTGGCAACAAGTTCATGTAAATAATGGTGAATATAGAATTGAATAAAATGCAATTTTATTTGACTTTTTAAAGAAAAGAGATGATAAACAAAATTATGTATGACTTTTTTTTACAATAGGATTTTGGTATCACGTTAACCTATGTGGAAATCCTCACAGTATTTAGTATTAGTGAAATAATCGCTTATATTTTTGACAAGATTTACAAACTCGGCATTTCGTTTAATTTCCAAAATCCATTGATGATATTTGAATAAGCTGATTTGTTGGAAAAATACTTTGACAAAAACCCAACATAGCGGTTTAATACCATTTTATCCTAATCTCTTATGTATTATTTATCGTATCTCGTATATATTTTTTATCCTATCTCGTATATATTTTATCGTATCTCATATATTGTTATCGTATATATCGTTTTTATCGTATCTCTTATATATTTTTTATTATAACTCGTATATATATTTTTATCGTATCTCGTGTATATAGGAGGGAAAGTCAAAAGCTTCCGCACATTTATATAAAGATATGTTATAGCGAAAGTTCTGATAAGTTTTGACTTACCCCCGTAGAGAGGCAATATTATAAAAACGTTAAATTCATAACCTCCTGTTATATAAAATACATAAAATTATCCCATACTAAAATAATTTAAATATTAATTTCATAAAAAGAAACTCGCCAACAGCTTCATTTATTAGACATTACATTATGTCACTTAGCATCCTCCATAGTTCATCTAGACTTTTCAGTTATTTTTTTTTCTTTTTTATTTTTTTTTAATTGATATCAACCCATCAGTCAGTCAGTTATGTGCCATGCGTGATAAACGCTTATGCGATCATGTATCTTTCGATACATGACTGACGAGGCAGATTATTCCCGCAGTAGTTTGTTATTTCTTTCTGCGGTAGACCAGTTGCCATCCAAAGCTATAAAACCTGGTCTGTCCTACTATTTATCCATAGGTGGGGGAGAAGAAGAGGATTCATACCTTTCCCAAGGGTATTAGTAGGTAAGTGAATGTAATGGATTTGACAGGAATTCGAAGTCGGCTCTTCGATTTCTCAATCAGAGCCGTTATATATTACTCCACCCTATCAATCCATGCAAAGCAGTAAAGCTACTAAGACACGAGGGGTTAGGGGTGCGGAATAATTAGAAAGAAACATTAATAATGAACGGAAAGAGAAAAAAAGAAGGAGGTGGAGCTTAGATAGCGACTGACATTGCATTTAACTTTGAGGAGATGAAAGTTGGCTGGAAAGCATGGCGGCAGAAGGCAGTTTCACAAGCGAGAAGTGCGGGAAAAGAAACTGTTCATATAGAACTTACGTCTACATCTAACCAAACCAACGATAAACTGATCACATCTCGACGCCAGTCTAGTACTGCTCTTAAATTCATAAAGTCTCTAGGTACCATAGCGAAACAGCTCATCCGAACAATTACCATGAAAGTATTTATGAAAATGGCACAGATAGGCAAAACCCTACGGCGGTGGGAAAGTGACTGATGCCAAGCCGTCAGATCAGGACCAATAATATTGCTGATTCTTCTCTGGATCTTATCGAGGAGTTCAAGCTAAATAGCCGAGGCACCGGACCATATGTAGCAGCAATAGCATTGATGAATGGTAGACTAATACATACGTAAGATAGATTCCGGATAGAAAAATTGTCTCATATGACACAGTGAACAGATTTTCTTAACAGCTGACCTAACAATGGATTTAATATAGTCATTTCATTTCATGTCAGCTGAGAATGTTAGCCAGAGAAGAGGCAACGAGTCATTTTCTTGGAGGTTAGCATCAGCCATGCTGATGGAAGGCAAAAAGGGATCTCTCAGATAATTAATAGAGATAAGTTTCGTTTTGGAGGCGTTAAAATTAACAAGCCACCTTTTGTCACAGTTAACGAAGGACTTGAGATCTTTATGGATATCGGCCACCATTTTGATATGAAATTGCTCAATATATTTTGTTTGTTCATAATTGTTTTGTTTAATGAATTCAACCTCATGAATCGATGTACTGATGAATTTCCGATAGAAAACTTCTCCACCTTTTATATCCTTCCTTAAAAAAAGTCATTATTGTTGATGAATTTACTTTATGGGTTCGAAATATCTCTCCACTGTATATACACATTTTGACGGGCGCCATTTAATTCTGTGCTCCTATTTTAGTAAAACAACATATTGAGGCGCAAATCAACAGAATTATTTATCAACGTCTTATCTGTAGGCAATGAAGAGCGTCTGCACTTTCAAGAAGCGTAACCCGAACGAAACGTGCTATAGCAGCGTTAACATATTGCGAATATGCCGGATACCAGTGTTTCGCCATATTACATCTGTCATTGTTTGTTGTCTGTTAAATATTTGACGTAAAAGACAAGTACATATTTTTCTCTTTATACTACATTCAGTCTTTGATTTTGGTTTTCTTTTTTAGTATGTATTCCTAATTTTTAAACTAATTTTCTTGCTTTCTTTTGGTGTTTATTTTTAACTTTTATTTGTCTGTTTTTTTCCCTTTTCCTTACTCGACGTCATTGGCTTACAAAGCTTTTTGTTTGTATTGTTCTTTCTGTGGTCTTCTCGCTCGTCTTGTGTCCGTTATTTTCTGCTATTTTCATACACGTCTCTTTTTCAGGTTTTTCTTTTTCATTTTTTTAAAACTTTTTTGCCTTCTTTTTTAACTACTAGTTGTCTTGTGCACACACACACACACACACATATATATATATATATATGTATATATATATATATATATATATGTGTGTGTGTATGTATATATGTATGTCTTGCTAGCTGTTGTCTTTATTATATATATATATATATATATATATATATATATATATATATATATATATATATATATAATTGCTCCTTTTTCACTCTTATTCCTGCATTTTTTTATGTTTCTTTATTTATTTTCTGAAATTCTTTCCATATGTTTCTTTTGTCTTCTCAACCAGATGATGATGATTATACTTTTTTTCTTTGTCTTCAACTGTTCCGCTTATTTCTCTATTTTTTATTGCGGGGGTGGTGGTGGGGGTGTCGGCTCTTCGTCTTCGCCCTCGGCTTTTATCAGCTTTTTACTTTCTTTTTTTTTCTTATTTTCTTCCTTTTGTCTTTTTCCTATTCAACTTTATTTATTTATTTATTTTTTCTCTCATTTATTTCGGCTTCAACTTTTCGTTGATATGACTTTTTCGTGTTGTAATTGTGATATTACCCTAACCCAATGGTGTTCTTTTTTCTTGTTGTCGTTGTTCTTCTTGTTTCACATGTTGCTGGCATGTTCCATCTTTTACTTTTTTTTGGTTTTCCTCTTCATCATCATCATCATCATCATCACCACCATCGGCAACAGCAGTAGCTTCCTCATCTTTTTCTACTTGTTGGCCATCACCATGCTCATTTTTTTCGTCCGAATCATCATCATCATCATCATCATCATCATCATCATCATCATCATCATCATCATCACCTTTTTTTCTTCGTCATTATCATGTTTTTCTTGTATTTCATCATTATCACCATTTTTTACTTCTTCATCATCATCATTGTCATCATCATCGGTTTATTTTTCATCGTCGTTAACTTGTCTTCTTCATCATCAGCTTTTCTTCATCCTCATCATCATCGTCGTCATCGTCTTTTATTCTTCATGGGCATTATCACCATCATCATCATCGTCATGAACGTCACCTTTTCGTCTTCATCCTCCTCATCCTCCACATTATCTTTTTTCTCTTCATGTGCATCATCATCATCATCATCATCATCTTCTTCTTTTCATCATCATCATCATCATCATCATCATCATCATCATCATCATCATCATCATCTTCTTATCATCATCATCATCATCATCATCATCATCATCATCATCATCATCATCTTATACTTGCTTTTTTGTTATCTTTTTGTTTTTCTTCTTCTTTTTTACTTATCGTTGTTCATCCTCATCATAAGAATCATCTTCTTTTTCTCTATCTTTATTGTTTTACTTCTTCTTTTTCTTTTTCTTCGTTTTCATCTTTACTTGTGATCCTTACATGCGGATCTTACCGTAGGCTTTGAAATCTAAAACACAGACCAATGCATCGCCTTGAAAAGAAACAGTAATATTAATATATAAGTTCTGTCGGTATTTCGACGCTATCTTTGCTTAACACAAATTAAGAGAGATAACTTAGTTTACTGTCAACTTGAACTTTTCCAGAAAATGATAATATTCACTTGACAAAGTTTGCAAATATGCAAGCAGGCACGAACTCTACGATATCGCAAAAACATTCTCTCAAGATGTCATGGATCATGAGGTCGAAAGCAAGGCACAACTTTATGACTAATTTCCGACTTTTTGTTCTTTATATACTTTTTAAGGTTAGGAAAATTATGTGTAAATATGAGCAGTCAGCGAAGTATAAAAACTTATTATACATTGTCAACTACTCATATTTGAACGTAATTATCCTAACCTTCAAAATACAAATTATATATTAAAGGTTGAGGTCATTTTCTTTTGTCAACCAAAGCCAAGAGTAGTAAAAAAAAATAAAATTAAATAAAAGTTAAACGTAAAAAAATTTTTAAAAAGTAAAAAAATAGGTTGATTTTTTTCGAAATATACAGGGTGCTTCTAAAATCTGGACACAGACAAAAATGAATATCTTCAAGAAATTAAATTTTCAACAACCTTTTATTGGATTGTAATATTAATAATAACGTCTTCAATGATTTCCATCATTTGTGATGCAAAGGTTGATGTGCTTTGCAAGATTCACATGACCTCGATGCAATAACCCAGACTGCTATCAATTTTAGCACATTCACTCTTTATGACTTCATTCGTGTTGCACCTGTTATTTTCATTAAGTACACCTTCCTTTTTAGCAAACCCCAGAAAAATAAGTCAATTCTTTTCGAGAAAACGATTTAACTCTTTGTGCTCTAATCACAGCTTTACCGGTTGAACAGTGTTAGAGAAAAATGACTTAATGCCCAGCCACTGGTTGAACAGTTGTAGGGAAAAATGACTTAATGCCCAGCCACTGGTTGAACAGTTGTAGGGAAAAATGACTTAATGACCAGCTACCACTTGAACAGCGATTAAACACCTGTAACTATTTTTATATCTACCGTGAAACATTACATACCAATTATTGCGAATTTTGATTCAGTGGCTCAGGCAGAAGGGTTAAAATTGTTCAGGAACGCAGAGCTCAAAGGGCTGATCTGTGGATGTAAAAAATGTTTAATGAGATTTCCTGTGTGTTCAGACTTTATCAACTGTATTTAATCTATACTCCAGCGACATAAATTTACGAAAGTTCAATTATTCTCTTTTACTCAAGTTATGTGGTTATGCCGACCTCTTCAAAAAGATACATCTTCACTTGACTGTATGCAAGTGAAGACATTTTCCAATCTTTATTGCAGATTCTTAAGCTTTGTTACCCGAAAAAAAAATTATAATATGGATTCATTCAAATTTTACTCATTGCGATTTCTCGGGTTAAAGATTATATTGAAATGATTGGCCGGTCTGCTACTAGGAAAGTTAGTTCACTGTGTCGTGCCAGACAATTTATCTCTCTAGAATCTCTAACATATTTATAAGTCTACCATTCGCACATACTTTCAATATGGCGGCTACATCTGGTTTGGTTTTCTGTTATATATTTAGACATTCTTGATTAAAGAAAAAGCTGCATCGGTCCTGATCTTGCAACTCCTCGTCATTCACTTTCCCATCACCATAACCTATTTGATTTGTGCCCTTTTGTTGTAGCATACCTATGGACAATAATGGGTACGCCCCCATTCCCATAAATGCATTAATGAATACTGTACGTGTTCTAGAGATGGAGATTCGTCTCCAGTTGTGCTGGTCAAACTCTCTACCAGAAGGCAGAGAGTGTTGCAGACCCGATAGGGTGCAGTGATGGTTTATTACTAAGTGGCCTTGTGCCAGACACCACACTAAACTACCGAGTCTACAAGCAAAGTAAAAAGATAAAAATGTGTGAATGAACTACGAAGAAATGTGGTTAATCCACACGTGCATAAAATAAAATATATTAAGATAGCCGGCACAGAATGACAGAAAAAGACTGGATTCAAACAAGAGTAATTTTTATTAAATGCAGGAAAAACAAGTAACTTATCCCGTAGTAGGGATCAATGAAAATATTCCGCGCCAAAATAAAAATCAAGATGGCTAATTCGGGAAGGTTCTTGAAGAAGAAGAAGGTTCCAGATAAGTCAATATGCATGATAATATACATACAAGGAAAAATTACTCACTGCGAGTTTTTGCTAATGTGAGTGAAATGTTATGTATATATATTTTTTTCTTTTTTTTGTACTGGTTCAAAACAGATTTATGACGAGGCCAAAAGGGACGAAAAGTTAATACTCGGAGTTACTTCGTCTCGTAGAAGGACTTTGAATGACGAGCCAAAAAGGGACGAAAAGTTAATTATTTGGTGATGCATCATCTCGTAGAAGGACTTTGAATGACGAGCCAAAAAGGACGAGGAATTAATTATTTGTGGTCGCATCGTAAGATATCCTTCGTCAGTCAACCAGTAAATATTGACATGGACAAAAATGAGTCTGCTTAGGTCCGAGTCTGGATCACAACTAACTTTTTCTGAAACAACAGTTTGTCGTTGACGTCACAAATTTTTCGCGGGAAGATTTCAAAAATCTAATTTGCATAGCAGGTCGTTTGACTGCCGACCAAAACAGTTACTACTGTATTAGACCGAACAAGGGAGAAAGGGGTGTCAAACGCGCGCGCGCACACACGAGTGTGGAAGAAAGGGAGGAAACTCGCGCGCGCGTAAAATGTCGTAGATGGAATAATACATTATTCCACAAGAGCATCCCCCAGACGAGGCTATGTCGAAAGGCAGATCCTGGTCTCGGGAAACAGCTACCCGACTCCGTTTTATACTGGATCTACGGGCAATTTTTGGCCAAGCCTACGGGCTTGAATACTCTCACATTAAATTCAGCCTTGTGTCACATCTGACGGCGTGGAGCTGTTGGTAGATATCCTAGAGTTGGAGATTCCTTGAATCACTTCTAGCAGTTGACTACTTCTTCTACGCGCCGCTAGGTTACAACACTTTTCTATAAATACTTTCGTGGTAATCTAGTGAGATTTCCTATTTGGTACCTAGATGTTACGAAATTTAATTTTAGATTAAAGGCAAGGTCTCATCGTTTTACATTTGAAATGACTAGATGTAACCGTAAGTTCTATGCTAACAGTTTCTTTTCTCGCACTTCTCACTTGTGGATCTCTTTTCCGGCTTCTTGCTTTCCAATCAACTTAAACTTTCAAAACTTTAATTGCAATGCTAATGGTTATTTTTTGTTTTACTTCCTCTTCTATTTTATGTTTTCTCTCCATAATAATGTTTTTTTCTTATATTATTTCACCCTCAATAACACATTTGCTTCTTTCTAATTTTAAAACGTGCTTGAAGCCAGCAAACCAGACATCACGGTCGCTGAAAAGAAACAAGAAGATGGATCTTCGTCATGCATCTGGCGCGCATATTCAGTCAGTTATGTGCCATGCGTGATACACGCTTAGGCGATACATGACTGACGAAGCGGATCTTTTCCCGCGGTATTTCTTTCTGCGGTAAACCAGTTACCATCCAAGGCTATAGAACCAAGTCTGTCCTGCTATTTACCCATAGTTGGAGTGAGAAGAAGAGGATTCATGCCTTTCCAAAGGGTATTAACACGTAAGTGAATATAATTGTTTCAACTGGAATTCGAACTCAGTTCTCTGATTCCTCAATCCGAGCCGCTATCCATTATTCCTCCATGAACATGATCAAATTGACAATCTTAAGAAATACAATGACCTCTGAATTGAATGTGGGACGTTTAGGTCGCTATTACTCCAGATATAAGAGTAGATAGGCTTGCCTATTACCCGGTCCGAATCTCCTCTCCAATCTTTTGAACAGGGTTAGAGATTCATCATTTTTTCCCCGTTTATGATTGGGTTTTCGATTCTCTCTAAAGTATACTTCAAATCCATACTTCTAGCGTCTCCGCCTAAAACTCTTATCTTTCATTTTCCATTTATTTCCTCAATAGGGAAGATAAAGTTGTTTATCGCCCGGTTCTCACTTCACTCCTTTTTTTTTTGTTTTAAGAAGTAGAGGTTTATTCCTTGTTTCCTAGAATTGGGTTTCCGGTTCCCTCTAGTTTGAGTGGCCCTTCAGCCTTGTACAGGGTGAATATCATTGTACAAAAATATATAGACCATTGGGGCGCTGGAGTCTGTACCATTAAATATGAAAATTTACATTGAGAAAAGAGAAATAAAGTTGAGTTCCCTAGAATCTTTCGAAGTCTATATTGTTTGGCACTGAAAATAGTCTGCCTTAGGCATAAATGACGGATAACATCTATAACAGAGGCGGTGGCGGTGAAGAAGAAGAAGAAGAAGAAGAAGAAGAAGAAGAAGAAGAAAGAAGAAGAAAGAGGAGTAGTAGTAGAGAACAAGAGGAGGAGCCGGATGAAGAAGAGGAAGATGAACAAGAAGAGTGAGAAGAGGAGGAAGAGGAAGAAGAAGAAGAAGAAGAAGAGGAAGAAGAGGAAGAAGAAGAGTGAGAAGAAGTAGTAGTAGTAGTATAAGAAGAAGACAAAGAAGAAAAGGAAGAAGAAAAGGAGGAGGAAGAAGAGGAAGTAGATGAAGAAGAGTGAGAAGAAGAAGAGTGAAAAGAAGAAGAGGAAGTAGAAGAGGAGGATGAAGAAGAAGAAGAGAAAGAAGAAGAGTGAAATGAAAAAGAAGAGGAGGAGAAGGATGAAGAAAAAGAACAGGAAGAAAAAATGAAGAAGATGAAGAAGAAGAAGGAGAAAAAGAACAAGAACAAGAAAAATAAGAAAAAGAAAATGCAAACTCCTTTTTTCACAAGCTCCAAACGCACTCGTCAAAATGACTTTCAGTTTTTATCGTAGTGAAATCATTAAAAATACAACTGTTTTTCGTGCTTTTCTAGTTGAAATAAACACACATGTGAATCGCTTCACATAGGAAACATATTTCAGCACACATAATGTTTTAATAAATGTCAGCAAGAAACAAATATCTTGATGCCTATCTCAAAAAATATACTTATAAATAAATGTATAATATCATAATATTCTCTGGGGTTTTCCGTCAATTATTTTAATTTCATATATATATATATATATATATATATATATATATATATATATACTTTTCGAAATTTCACTTGCAAAAATTCCACTCAATTATATTCGCTGACCTTGGCTCCTGTTTATCTAATATATGCATATACAAATCCTTACTCAAACATATTTCTGTGCGTGTGTATCCAAGTGCGAATCAATAAATCCTAAGAGTAACACAGTTAATAACACTTTACAATAAATTATCCAGTATAATGGTCGACCTATGTTATTCATACAAAAGCGATTAAGTTTATATTAAGTGCATTATCAAGGAAAGTCTTTGTGTTAAAGAATTAAAAATCTGTTGTATAACTTGGAGAATGTACCACTTACTACGGATAATTACCTCTCCTCTCTGGTTTTTGGAACAGGAGTTGAAGTTTATCACTTGTTTCTTGTTTAGGTTTGGTTTCCAGTTCATTCTAAAGTCTTTTAATTCTCTTTTACTTCCAGTCAAGTGCAACGCTCAAATCCGAAGACGTATTTGGATGGCCAAAGCTAGGCAGTGCAGTACGAGACAGGAGGATTTCTTCGGTAACAAAGAAATGAGTACTAAACTGCTACGCGTTATCTGTCGTCCTTTACGACAGCGGATGTTGGACAATCTCCACAAAAATGAAGAGACTCGCGACAACAGAGGTATAGTTCTATAGAAGTATGCTAAGGATAGCATGGACCGAAAATATGAGTAAAGATGAAGTTTTTGAGAAGATGCAAACACAAAGGAAACTCATGCTTAACATTAGGAAGAGGAAGATGAAATTTCTGTGATACGAAATGAGAAAGGATGGCTTGGGAAATTTAATACTCACAAGGCGGATAGAGAGAAAGATGGACAAGGGAAAAAACGCTTGACATACGTAGCTGGCTTAAACAAGTGGATAGCAAAACATGGTCTGGGAGAAAGCAAAATGTCAAAGGTTATTGAGAGCTACAAGGAAGAGGAGAAAATGGAGAGCCATGATCGCCTACGTCTTGAAGGGACGAGACACATAAAAGAAGAAGAAGCCATTTGCATCTTAGAGCCATTATTACATTGCTTGGGGTGAATTGGTAAAAACATATCTATATAAAAAAAGTGGGGGAGAGAGCGGACCATCTACTTGACGGGCTTGTGGAAATAATTAGTGGCACAATAGGCGCGAGGCTCAGCAAAGCGAGAAAACTGCTGAGGGCTAAAAGGGACAGGTAGTTGTGGATAACTATAATTGCAGATACCCTGAGGAAGAAATATATCCCTAGTCACTTCCACATTTGCAGTAGTAGTGTTGAGTACACACTAAATAACCTACCTAACCTGCTTGCGTAAATAGTTCGCACAACAGGGATTAGGATGCATAACAAAAAGACAAACTTTACTAAGAGCCTCAGAACCCATGATCACACAAATAAAAATAACCATCGAGTTGAAAATCGGTAAAATGTTTGTACGTTGGCTTCAGGAACTTAAACACATGAACCGTTATGTAATATCAATCTTCATTTCTGGCACTGAACGTTAGACAATAAGAGACTTGAGGGAAAAGAAATGTGGTACTACAGAATGATAATGGGAATATTATGAATTTAATATATGATTAACGACGGAGTGTTAAGGAAAATGGGAAAAAAAGGGCATTTATAATTCGAATAAGAAAGAATTGAAAATTCTCAGGTATTTCTAGAGTAGCAGAAAATATCGAAGCCAAAAATATATAGAAAAAAAAACTAGCTAATAATTTACCTAATGAGCAATGGTTTTCAGGACTAGAAGGGATAACAAAAGGGCAAACAATATTCAGAGCTACAAAAGACCAGTGATCGCCCACGTGCTGAAGGGACACTATATATAGAAAAAGAAGATAACAATCAGTGTGTACCGCATGGATTGCAGAGTTGGCGCCATTTTGTGCGTATGGAAAATAATCGTTTGAACAAGGATTATTTGAGGTTTGATATTTACTGAATCCTTCTGTATCGATAATAAGCATCCTGTATTATATTGCGTGCTTTGAAGTGAAGATTTAATTGTAATAATTTCTACAGTCAATAGATAACTAACATTACGGTGGTTATCTCTTTGAATTTCATCTTTACGCCTTATAGCTGATCTTACGTTATCTTACAGCCTCCGTCGCTGGTGCGTAAGACTGGATAACGGCAACAGATTTTTAATGCAGCTTTATTTCACTAAAAAGTACAGGCTGTTTTGCAACCTTTGACTTGTCAGTGAATTAGCATTTATGTGACGTTCGGTGGCCGTTAATAATTAAGTATAACTCAACAATTCAACGTTAAAATAAAACAATATTTAATTACAACCACAAATAAATACTTAACAAGAAAAGAAGTAAAATAAAAACAACAACCAAAGATAACCATTTCAGTGAATACCTTATTGGTAGCGCGGCTCGGTTTAACGTCCGGTAAATTCTAAATCAAAACCCAAATCATCGACGCACAATAATTCACACTAATTCGACTGGATAGTTCCACTTCATAGTCACATAATAATCACTTCAGTAAGTAGCCTGACATCGCTATTTATACACCCGGCGGAAAAAAATATATTCATAAGTCCAGAGAGTCACGATCGAAACTTGGTGTCGGTATTTACTCATTTTCTTCCTATGTAACAAGTATGTACTAATATACAAATCTGTACCAATTATACGGTATAAATATTATTTATCTGCTCTTGTTAGTATCTACAAGGTAACCAAAAAAGTTCTGTCCGTTCAGGCCGCATGTCGCGCGAGTGGTCAGGGATACCATACAGCAACTTGGGTGGGTGACATTGTGCCATCCACCTTATTCACCTGACCTTGCGCCATTCGATTACCACCTCTTCCACTCCCTGGATAATCATCTTCGTGGGAAATTCTTCACCAAAGAAGCAGACTTGCGCAAAGCCCTCACGGATTCTTTGCGTCAAAACTCCCCGAGTTCTACCGCAAGGGCATTGAACAGCTGGAGACATGTTGGCAGAAGGTGCTGGATGTCGATGGCGATTACTTCGAGGACTAAATATAAGTTACAAATACTGTGAAGCGTTTCCTTTTTTTCCTTTAAAAACGGACAGAACTTTTTAGTTTACCTTGTATTTCGGAGTCAATTTGTCAATCTCGACGTTTCAGTTCTTTGTCTTGTAAATTTAAAGGAATGATAAGTGTACGTTTTAAATCATTCATTTTGCATCCTTTTTTATTTGATGAAAAACTTTCAGCCATTATTATACATTTTTGACTAGAATTTAGTTTGATCACTTTTTATTAGATGATTCATTATCATTAATTATAATTACTTTCATTGTCATCTAAATAAATAAACGGAAAATTCTGTTCTGTCTGTCCATGTGTCTGTAATCCATCTAACTCGGGCCACACTTGCTCTACATAGACATATTATATATTTTTGGAATCAGGATAATCCTGGGATTGGAAATCTGCCCGTCGTCTGGTTCTTGAACATCCAGCATAGGTAAATGTGCCTCGGTGACGCGACAACTGTTAAAAAATTTAAATTTTAAAATATCTGAAAAAAAATTCATTGATTGTAAAAGTCTTTCATATATGTTGAGTTTAAAGTAACACAAAAACTTAGTGAATTTAAAAATTTAGTTTTTAAATTCAGTTTAAAATATCTCTAAAACTTTGTGAATTAAGGAAATTCATTTTATTTCTTCAAAAGGCCAAGGAATCAGAGTTAAAGTGAGAACCTTCTTCAGGTGGTTGGAATGTTAAACATGGCACGTAGAACGAGAACAGTCTACCCTAGTGAGCGAAATAAAGTGTTCAGTTCGACATTCCAACCACCTGAAGAAGGCCGGAGCGTTCAACGGCCGAAACGTTGTAATAAATATGGCGACAAAGATGAGGACAATAGTCCGAATAATCTAAATAGTGTATGATTATTTTATTATTTTCTCTTCCTGCTACATGTGCTATTTATTTTAGTTGTTACTGCTATTGGTAGTCCTAAAGTAACGTGGTTTCTGCTACTTGGCACAGTCGTTTGTTTGCGAATCTGTAGCGCCAATATCCAAAGAGCCTCGGATTTTACACGCTCATTGATCTTAGAAAACGGCTGTGTACAGTTGAGAGTTTAAATATGTTTGAACGGCCTTGGCACCTTGCATGCCATTAATAATGAAGCCTCGATCTGGCGCGTGTCTATTTAAGAACATGAACTCGTATTCATAGATATAATTATATAGGAAAAATGTTACAGATAGTCTTTGGTTGATACGAGTTAATATTGTGAAAGCGTTGACTTAGCGCAATCAGACTAAATCTTTATTTTCCCACAGTATTTCGGATTCAGCTATTGGCTAACACCTCATTAATAATCCCGTCTATGCCAGAACTTTTTCATACGGCGGATGGTGTATTCTAAGGGTCGCAAGTTTATCTTTCAACTTAATGATTTGGGAATTGCTTTTTATTTCGAGTCATCAGCCGTCTCGTTGCATGCCAACGGATTTTCTTTATTTCTTGAACTATAACTTAATTTAGCCGCTTATATGTCTGTCGTGTTTTTGTTTTCTGTGAGAAGTACTGGTTTTAATCATTTCCCGCCAGAGTTACAAACACGTAGGAGGTTACTGCGTGTGAAAGGAAAAAAAAAATATTATTAAGGACCGATAGGAATAAAAGAATGGATTTTAGGAGGATAGAAAATAAGGATTGACACTGCATTTAATTTTTTGACTTAACCAAAAGAGAGTTCTACAATCGAGAAATGTGAGAAAGAAAACTGTTAGCATAGAACTTGCAGTTACATCACTTCTAGAGGGTGCAATGATCCCGCCATCCTCTCCTGGAGGTTAGCATCAGTTATGCTGATGGAAAGTAGAAAGGGTTTTTTTCATACGATTAAAATAGAGCAGTTTCGTTTTGAAGGTGTTAGAACTAACAAGCCATTCCTTGCTCCAATTAACAACAGGCCGTAGGTCAATTTTTAGATAAGCTGCAAATTTGACCTTATAGAACATAACTTAAACTGGCCTCCTATCTCTATTTCGCGTTTATTTTTATTTATTTTTTATGAGCTCACAGAAAACTTTCTATCGGTAATACAGGTTATTGTTGAAGCATTAAATTTATCAACGCATCCTCTTTAACGAGAGTTGATCGAATATTTGCCTTTTTTCCCTGCAGACTGTAATGTATCTTTGAAGATCTTCAAAAAATAACAAAATACATGTATGTTGAAGAGTAAATCTAAAAAATATGGACATGAACACATCAATAATTCCTGTTGTGGATGGGGTCCGGAGATTAATTGAATCATTGAAGTGATACCTGGTAACTATTGCCTTAAAGAAATACCAAATAATTGTTCTCACGCGTACAGCTCACACATAAACAAAGGGCTTTATCTATGTAAAACTTGTGTGATGTTAGGTCGTTTCACTTAAGTTTTTAGAAAAATGTTCAGGGTAAAATTCCATAATTTCATTTCTGACCTTAGGTTGCTTTTCTTTTTTTTTCTTTTCTTATTTTGGTCTCAGTTTTCTTCGAGCTCACTAAAACCTTGCGTCTTAGTCGGTTTATCTCATTGTTTGGCAATAAAGATTTTTTTTTAAATAAGTTGAATACTTAAGGTTTATGCTTCAGTGTTATTATTATTTATTTTTCTATTTTTCTTTTTCTCTTATTTCTCTTTTAACATTTCACGCCTCCTTTTGAACCTTTTTTCTTTTCTTTTTTTCATTACTTTTCATTTTCTCTTTCTTGCTTCACTACTCGTTTCATATGTTGAGTTCATTTTTTCATTTCTTTTTGTTTTTCTTTTATTTTCGTTTTTTGATAATTCTTTAAGACTGATCTCCAATTGTTTCTTTCTTTTCTTCTTTCTTTTTTTAGTTTTTTTCTTACTTTCTTCCTTTTTCGTCTCTGTCTTTCTTTCTTCGTTCTTTTTTCTTTCTTTTTACGTTTCTTTCTTTATCCATTCTATATTTCTTTCTTTCTCTCTTTCTTTCTTCGATTCTTTCTTAAATTCTTTCTTTCTTCCTTTCTTCGTTTCTTTCTTAATTTCTTCGTTTCTTTCTTTTTCCTTTCTTTCTTAATTTCTTTCTTTCTTCGCTTCTTCCTTTCGTTCATTTCCTTTATTTCTTTTTCCTTTGTTTGTTTGTTTGTTTGTTTGTTTGTTTCTTTGTTTCTTTCTTTCTTTCTTTCTTTCTTAGTTTCTTGTTTTCTTTCATTCTTTTCCTCTCTTTCTTACTTTCTTTCTTTCTTCATTTCATTTTTCTTTCTTTCTTCGATTCTTTGTTTATTTCTTCGTTTCTTTATTTCTCTCTTTATCCTTTCTTTTCCTTTCCTTTCTTTCTTTCTTTCTTTCTTACATTCTTT
>CAHIKZ030005591.1:1590000-1595000 GCA_903632075.3 Acanthosepion pharaonis | reverse complement strand
TCTCCAATTTCATTGCGGTCGGCGTTTTTTACTCGTATCTAAAAAAATGTTTTAAACATAGAATACTATTATTCTAATTTAGTTTTATGATAATTCTTATTTTATTTTACGACTATTTTGAAAGAAATTTTTGTATCTGTGCACATCCCTTATTTTGCTTATTATTTTTTTAGAAAAAATGCGTATTATACATGGGGAATTACGGTACTTAATTTTAATTAACTAGTGTTATTTTAGAAAATAAACGAAGCGGTGATTTTTTAGTCTAACTTCTTGATATAGACCGATTGTTATTACCGTCACTGTTTAACAAAATTAAAATAATATATTAAAATTAAAATAATATATTAAAATTAAAATAATACGTTAGCAACTCAAACACGTGCAACCACTAAAAATAACATTTATAGTAATAAAAGATGAATCATCAATCACTTTTATCTACCATATATAAGTCCCAAGAGCCAGTCAAGTTGGAGGATTACTGACGGAGGTTGCTGTGTACGCGGAAAGAGTAAGATGCAATAGGCGTAGTTTGTGAGAATATGTGGGAAACATAATGGTTAAAAATCGGTTAAGATTCCAGTAGTCCGGAAATTTCACAAAGTAGTGTTTCGACACAAACTTGCTGGCCATTACCTCAGGTCGACGAGCCTAAGTGATTTCCTAAGCTTAGCTTAGATGTTACGCAAAGCCGAAAGAATAAGTTACCCAGTGAGGATCGAACTCATTATTCAGTCATAGTTGGCCAAGTGAGATAAACTTGCTAGCCATTGCACCACGTCTTAATGCTCTGACTTCCTTTTCTGAACAACAATTTTCGAGGGGAAGAAGTCGTTCGAGGGGAACTTCCTCCTTACAAATGAAATACGAAAAACAGTGAGGATGGTTTGCCTCAGTCTACGTATTTTCTCTACGCCTCAACTTATTTCTGATTATTCTTCTCTGAAGAATCATTCAGGTTCAATGATTTCCTTTTATGTTGATTTTCTAAGCACAAGGCCGAAAGTATGGGACACCCAGTTAGAATTGAATTCACTCATAAGTCTAAACTGATTTAGCTTGCTATCCATTACACCACATCGAGGTGCACGATGATTTTCTATGCTAAGGCCGAAAGTATGTGTCAGCCAGTGAGGTTTGAACCCACTATTCAGTCGTAATTGATCTAGGTGCACAAGCTTGCTGGCCATTACACCATGTCGCCGAGCCCAAGTGATTTTCTAAGCTTAGATTAGATGTTGCACAAGGCCGAAAGAATAGGGTACTCAGTTCAGTGGATCGAACTCATTATTTAGTCGTAGTTGACCTAGTGGGACAAACTTAATAGCAATTGCACCATGTCGAACTGCACTGACTTCCATTTATGAACATTAAATTTCAATTCACGCTACAATTATAGTTTAGAATTTAGCCGATTGATAGGGTCATTACAGTCCGCTGGCCTTATGCCACTTCAAGAATTCAGATGCCAGTTTACATGGAAAGAACCAAGTGCTGAAGATGTAAAACGTTTCAGCCGACACTTGTAACTGGAAATGAACAATGCAGTTATTAATAAGAAGAGTTGAAATGAATGCATGCAAGATTTCACAGCTCTAGCAACATTATTTTATTGTCAGCCAATGAACTTTTCAGCCACCTCCGTACATGGAAAGAATCAATGCACTTATTAATAAGAAGAGTTGAAATGAATGCAAGATTTTACAGCTCTAGCAACATCCCTTTATAGTCAGCCTATGAACATTTCAGCCTCCCTCGTACCTGGAAAGAATCAATGCAGTTATTAATAAGTAGAGTTGTAATGAATGCATGCAAGATTTCACAGCTCTAGCATCACTCCTTCATATTCAGCCTATAAACTTTTCAGCCTACCCTTGTAAATCACTAATTTGTATATTAGCAGTTAAAAAAGAAAAACTGAAAAATAGACTAATATTATAACGAATTTTTTTTACTGTCTTTCAATCCTTGTATTCTTCCCGATACCTGCTGCGCTGAAGTTGCCCAATAAAAAGATGGGTACCCCTACGTCATGCTTCACTGTTAAGATTATGTTTTTTACATCGCGCTCTGTATTTTCCGTTATTTTCTCATCTCCAATCCCCAGTTCTACAAAAAGAAATCGTTCTCCAGTTTTATGCTTCGACTAATTAACTGTATTTTCGTAATCATTTATCTGAACCGAATACAGTTTAGCGAATGCCAAACGAGAAATTTCACGTGTTTTCTTCTGATGTGCCGTTTTTTTTTTATTTTTTATTTTTTTAATCCGGGTGGGGGAAGTGAACCCTTCTGCGAAATCGTTGTCGGTTCAAATTTTCTATGAATCGTTGAAAAATAAACATCTGTTCCACTACTTTCCAAATATGTTTGGATATTCTTTCTGCTCGATTTCGGGTTGACTGAAAATTCTCCTTGTGTGTTTAGTCACTCCTCGTGTTAAAATCTTTCTTGCAAGCCTTGATAAATTAGTATATTACCCACCCATCCCGCCTTAATCGACGATAGGGGAGGCGGTGGAAATGTGTATTTTAAATCTGCTGAAAATGTTTTTAAGCATTCCCGAATTCATAAATCAGTTTCTTTTTCAGGTTCTCTGAATGCTCTTTTCTTTTTCGTCAGTATTTTGAAAAAAAAATGTAGGTTTAGATATATTATTTGTATTAGGTGGTTTGATGAATACGAGATAAAAAAAAAAATGTATTCGCAATTCGCCAGGTTAGGTTTGTCACACTGACTTCCGCTCATGCGTGATTATAGATGGTACTATCATGGTCACGTGATCAAAGTTTTAGCGTGATCGCTCCATTTTTTTTATGCTGCCATTACAGTGTAAACATGGCCACTCCGATAGTAGTGAGCACTAAGGAGTAACAAAGAGCAGTGATCCGATTTCTCTGATTGGAAGTTGTGTCAGGGGCTGAAATTCATCCGTTGCTTTTAAGATAATACGGTTACAGTGCACTACCGCGTAGAAGCGTGTAAGAGTGTATCGAGAAGTATAAAAGTGGCCGGACAAACGTGACGCACGAAGAAAGAGCAGGACGTCTGTCAGCGTCCACCACTGACGAGAAGATTTGGTTGGCAAGCTCGGTAAGAGATGGTAATGGCGAACCGGCGAGTTATCATCGATGAAGTAACATCTTCTCTACAGATTCGAAACAGCAGCAAGAAAACTGGCGAGATCAACGTACAAACATCGATCACGGGATATATAATTTATCTTAAAGCTGCGAGGGGAGATGCATTCATCATTTTCCCAAAGGTATTTGCGCGTAAATGAATGTAAGCAACCCGACTGAAATTCGAACTCGGTTCTCTGAATCCTCATGCCGAGCTGCTATCAATTGCACCAGCCACCCCCCCATATTCCTGGAACGATGTACCCATTGATATAAAGATATCTTGGCTAGAGCTACAGAATACGCCGACTGCGCCTCTGCAGAGAGGTAAGAATCCCTCAATGAACCACCTCTTAATGCTGTTGTTCCCAGGTCCACACTGACCCCGGGTGGTAGCAGTTGTTAGGGTCCCAGCTATGGGCAAACTGTTATTACCAGCAATGCATTTTGAAAAATTATTAGAATCAATATATTTTTGAAAAAAAAAAATAGAATTTTTGGAAAGGAAAAAAAAATATTACCAACAATATATTTGACTTCGGTAAAAACCCTCTTTACAAAAAATACGTCAAACGATCTACAAGCCGATTTCTTACAGTGAATACATCTTCTGTTCGTACGAATATATCCTAAAAATCTTGTCGCCATTAAATAATCCACTGTGGTGTTGATATGCCGTAAAACAAAATAAACCTAGAACTAATTTAACGAATACCGGATAAGCGGTTAGTGTTAGCGACTCAGAAATCGACGAGTTGATTTCCTACTCCAGTCGCATTCGTTTACGCTCACTTTCGCACCTCTTATGTCCATTCCCACCGAGCTATGGGTTAAGTATCAGACTTGACTGTGCACTTTTGCCATGAGGGTTGAGGATCCAGTTTAGGAGAAAAGGAAGTGAATTGAGACCCAGAATTAAGAGGGATGGGGCATTCCTTTGCTTGTGGGGGTCTAATACGCATTTTTATCCATGTTTGCTGATTGTCCGCATCTTGATTTAGGAACGTTTTGTGAGAGGGTGAAAGAATTTAAGTTACACCGGTTGTGGTTGTAAGGGGTGCCTAGTAGAAAAACAGTATATTCAGAAAGAAATCTATTTAGCTATCATAATTTATACACAAACTGAACAATCCTCGTAAATATTCGAAATTTTCAACAGATATCTGTAAGTGTGGTGACCAGGAGGCAGTAGCCTTGCAGATAGAGTCAAGGGGTATTTCATTCCAAGCTTCAGTTAAGTTCCACTTCAATGCATCAATATCGACGATGTCACGACGACGGTTTTGCAAATAAGTTAGGAGTATATTCCAGATACAGTAATCCATAACATTCACATCTGATCTAAGGAGCTACTGATATGGACAATTTAGAACTGGTGTATTTTCCCAAAGAGTAAATTTGTCGCTTTTTACTGGGTACCCTGTAAGTGTAGGCCAACATATCTTAAATTCTTTAAGTAGAGATTCAATAAAAGTTGGTGATATAATAAAGTGTGTTTGACGCGTATATAGATGACAAAATAATTTATCAGAACTCCCTCTCCAGTACTTTCTGAGAAAAGAATTATGTCATTTTGTAATTATAGTGGCATTTTTAAAATCGAATGACCTATATTGTTTCTGTGTATTACGAGCGAGTTTAAAGGGTAGTCCAAACGTAGGTCTCTCTTATGGTCATAGATGCGGGTTTTAGATTCCTGGATGTTTCGCCAATGTAACTCTCCCGACATTGCAGGATTTTTATGTCATAAATCCCAGCATCTGATTTGGCGTTGGATCTGTTTTCCTTCCTAACAATATCTCTGATTAACTTCGTGATATTGATGGAGGATAAAAATGCATACAAATGAATATCTATTAACATCCAAATCCCACA
>CAHIKZ030005591.1:1577500-1587500 GCA_903632075.3 Acanthosepion pharaonis | reverse complement strand
GAAAACTTGAAAAAAAAGAAATGCAGTTAGTTTATTGTTGTTTTTTTTAGATATTAAACATTTTGGGGATTGTCAGTAATACTGTTATACGATTTAGACAAAATGAAAGACTTGGAGTACAACAACTGAAACGTTGTGAATATAGCAACAAAATGAGGACAACAATCCAAACAATGTAAATAGTTACAATTCCTAATCTCAGAAATATAGACAGATTCGTTTTGAAATGTCAGAAATATCACCTGAAGAAGACCGGGGTGTACAACGGCCGAAACGTCGTCAATGCGGCAATGAAGATGAGGACAATAGTTGCAATACATCATCTCAGAAATATAGACAGAATATAGGTAAAATCATTTAGATAAATCCTCAACTTAGAAATCCTAACAGAAATATCAAAGTATTTGAAGAATAATAAAGTTACCTTAACATTATATAATGCGATTAAGAAACGAATAAAAGAATTTTTAGTATGGTGTCATTTGTTCCGATTTTGGGAAATGGTTCTGCCCGAGATATTTTCAGCGCCCTTCCAATATACTAATGTATGTTTAATTACTCAGAGATAAGCATAGCATGGTTGATAATGGTTATTACATCGCAGACATTTATAATCGTATCTTTCTGTATAAACAAACATTGAAGCACTTTGTACGTTTTATTTTTCATTTTTTTGCTGTGTATTTTTGTTTTTAGCAGGATCTTATACTTATATAATGTCTCCTGAAGACAAATTAATGTTAAAAATATCCACCACTTAAATCCTCATTAACTGAAACATTCTATGAAGTAGGACAAAAATTAAGATAGTCTTTGATTTTGTAAAAGGCGAAATGTTTGCAAAAAGAAATTCTATCTATGAAAAAACCACGTTTCCACTTTAATGCGCACACCGTGGAGATAAGAATGGAGACGATTTTGAGGAGAAGCAAAAAAAAAAAAAAGAAAAAAAAGAAGAACGTCGAGTTCAAAACGAAGCCAAACAAACAGCTTTTGTTATATAGCATAATGATTAATGCAATGGACTTGAGATTCCTCTTAAGTTTTTACATTCTATCTGCAATATGGTAATTATACAATGATGTTCATCCTGTAAAATTCCCAAGAGCCAGTCGAGGTAGAGTGTTAGAGAGTAAGAGGAGATAATGACATCAAAACGAAAGGGGACACCGCAATGTCAAAGGGTAACTGCTCTCGCTGATTCCCAAACTGCACGAATTTAAGCGTGCTACTAGGTTGGCATCTCACTCCCACCCTTTCACTGTCGAAATGGTTAAATATAACTGTCTCATCTACTCCAATAACTTCATGTCTCGCACTTCTCGCGTGTGGAACTCCCTTCCTCTTACTTGCTTCTTTTATTTATTTTAAAAAATAAGCCAGAGCTGAATTGCACATATTATGGTTGGAGTTATCACTACTAGTTTTTTAATCAATGAAAGTGTTTTCTAAATTAAGAACTTAAGAGGTGGATATTTCTTCTTGGTATGTTGATAACTATTTTGGTTCTCACCAGTTGAAGTGCAACGTAAATGCACTGAAACGAAGTTGAATCTTTGTAGTGAGTAAATTGTTTTTGTCTATATGAAAAAATTATTATATATATATATATATATATATATATATATAGATAGATAGATAGAGAGAGAGAGAGAGAGAGAGAGAAAGAGAAAGGAAAAGGGAGAGATCAGATACAATGCAGTAAGAGACGAAACTAAACGTTACTCCGAAATGATATTACTATAAATGTTAAGTTTATTAAGTAAATATATTTGAGTAAACATTGATTATTTAAAATAATAATTAAACATGGTGGATTCTTCTATCGTGAACGATAAATGAGGGTCAGCAGTGGATGGTTCCTTTCGTTTTACACTTTTTCATGCTATTGGGGAGAAAATCAGGTAAGGAAAAACACATTTCATTTGTGGTTTCTGAAGTGCGATACTAGCCCGGCCTTGCTGCGGGCGACAAAACCACACTGACATCTGTGAGAGAATGGATTGCCTGCTACTGTCTCTGGTACCTTAGCTCAGTTTTCTTTATGTTGATAATGAGTCCAAATGCTTTCGCTGTTTCAGAGAATTTATCAAGGATATTTTGAATGTCTTCTAAACTGTGTTCTAATAGAGCAGTATCATCTGCAAAGAGAAGATCGTGTACCAGATGCAGACCAAGTTGTGCTTTAAAACGTTGCTGATTTTATAGACCCCCACTCCCTTTTCTGAATTCAACATTGATTCCTTCACTTAAGTCAGAGAATGCTTTATTAAACATAGCAGAAAAGAAAAGTGCAAAAAGAAGACGAGCAAGAATGCAACTTTGCTTTGTACCATTGGAGACAAAAAAGTGTCCGATTGCTTTCAAAGCTTTCCAAAAGCTTTCATTCTTTCATGAAAGGAGATAATATGGGGCATTTTTTCTGGAACACCTAATTTTGACAAAACTTTTCAAAGAGCACTTAGAGATAAAGTATCGAAAGCCTTTGTAAGGGCTACAAAAACAACAAATATATCCTTGTTTTGTTCTTGTGCCTTTTTCTGAACCTGTCAGAGACAAAAATTAATATCCACGGTTGCTCTACCGGATCGAAAACCGCACTGGGTCATGCCGATTCCTGAGACAAAATTCATTAAGCCTATCCAGGATGATACGAGCAAAGATTTTGTCAGCAAGCGAAAGAAGAGATATTCCTCAAATGGTTGTCACATTCAAACCTGTTCACTTTGCGCCTTTACAAATGGACAATTAAAGTATCCTTATAGTCCTGTGGCACTTCTCCCTTTTCCCATACAAGGTTGAAAAATTCACAAATTTTGCGTGTCAAAAGATTGCTACCACATTTGAATATCAGGTGGAATTCCATTTTCACTGGGGGCTTTTCCATTCAAAAGCTGTTTCATGGATTTTTTTTGAGCTGGACGGTTGAAGGCTTTGTGCAACAGTTCTCTGAGGAAGATTGTTTATTACTTCATTTTCAACAGACGAATCCTGATTTAGAACTATGGAGAAGTGTTCTGCCCAGCATTTGATAAAAATGGCTTTTGTCTCTTAAATAGTATTATCTGAAGAAAAGATTGCTGATAGACCGCTGGAAATGGGAGCAAAAATACCTTTCAAGTTTTGGTAGAATGATTTGAAGTAATATCTGTCAGCAGCCTCCCGCAAAGCTTACATTTTTGCTGTTCACCAGCCCCGCTTCATCTCCAATTTTGCTTGACACTTTCCCTTGGCTTATTTAAAGGCCCGTTTCTTTGAAAGGCAGGTTTTGTCTGTCATCCAGACGTGATGACATTTATGCATGTTTTCAAGGAGAGATTTAATTTTAGGATCGTTTGAATCAAACCAGTCTTGATGTTTTCGCTGAACATAGCAGTGTTCTTTTGCTGTGCCATATAGTATGTTTTGTAAGGCAAGTGTAATTTATAAAGAATATCTTGCTAAGACTTAACATAATGTATTATATTTGTTTTATCTATTATATAGTGGAATGAATAATTCTATATTTTAATCTTTTTAAATTTAAACGTAATATTTCTCTGTTTTTACGATTTGGTCGTAATTTTCGAAATTGGAGAAAGGTTTTAGAGTTGTAATGTTTATTTAGTTTAACTTTGACTATTAGCACATTATTGCTGGTTTCTTTATCTATTATTATTTATATTCAAATATTCTTTTACTAACATTTGGTGAGATTTTAAGTCGTTTAAATTTTCTTATTTATTAATTGTAATGTATTTCAAATTTGTTGGAAAAGCGATTTCAATTATAACGTTATTGTGTTTCGTTTACACATTTGAACTTATTACTTCTTTCAATTATTTAAAAAACAACAATAATAATAATAAAATATTCTAATAAATTTTATATATTTTTTATTTCATTTATATATATATATATATATATATATATATATATATATATATATATATATAACTGCTTATTTTTAAGAAAAGAAAGAAAAATAAGAACACAGGAAAAAATTAAATATAAACTTATAAAATGTATATATTAATTACTTAAAATAAGCATATATATATATATATATATATATATATATATATATATATATATATATATATACGTGTGCGTGTGTGTGTGTGTTTCGGAAGTATATTTTCAGACATGTTCTGTCTTATTATTCTCGATAGGATCCATTTATATTCACGGATAAGCTTTTTTTTTATATTGAAAGACGAGAGGAAAACGCCGTTTTAATTCATATTGTATTTATTTCCGAGTACTTTCGACATAGCATATTGTCATCATCGTCAGGGTATTGTTGACGGCATTACACAAAAATATCTTGAAATACTAAAGAGTAAATTCATTCAATAAGATCGCCATTGGCTTCAACCTCGGCCTCCCGATGACTTCAGAATTTCTGTTAAATCTTCTTGTTTAAGGTGGCAAATGTTGCCATGATCTTTGCCTTCAGTTCATCTTTGATGTTACAAAGATTTTTGTTGGTCTCTCGCACAGCACATAATAATCAAGGGGTTTGCAGCCTGGGGAGTTATGTGGCCAGATGTAAGGGGTGATGTGGACGCAGAAATTGTCTGACAGCCATGACTGGGTTCTCCTGTTTGTTGCCAGACATAGAATCTTCCAGCAACAATCCTCTTGACCCAGAGCAGCAACTACCTCATCAAAGCAGTTGATATAGGCCTCCGCCTGAGGCCCTGTGAGAAGATGAATGGAGGCATAACGTCGTCATCACTAGTGGTCACTCCAAATACATTTGTAATCACCATTAGACTTATCTACCTCTTTCCAAATCTGTCCTCAGATTGACACCCAAACTCTCGGACATATTGGAGCTTCCGGCGTGAATTTCAAACAGTAGAGCATGTCGTTTCCAAATTTCTGGCGAAGTGAATTGCGTCATAATGCTGTTTTTCTCATAGACGGCGCCCAACTGACCCTACTATAGTTTGCAGTAGACAAAATCAAAATTAAAGCCGATGTGCGAAATGAAAAATATAAAATAGCTACAATTTACCCATCGCAACATGTACATGGTAATGTACACCTCATATGTTTCCGAGCGTACACACACACACACACACACACACGCAGAAACACACATAAATACGCATATTCTTTTTAGTTTTTCTTAGTAGCTGTTTATAGCGCGAACCTCTATTGTTTGTGTCAAAAATCTATAATAAAACTTGCACTATACTCAAGTAGATGTGATAAACAATTTTTAAAATACTAGGAATGTTTTGCGATAAAAGGTATCGAAATAAATTTGCTAATGAACGTATCAGGCTATGGACTTTTTGATGAGGCTTTCGGACATCACCTTGAATAAATGAAGTGCAGATATTAAATAATATCGTTGAGGGTTCTTTTATTACCCATATCTTTTTTTCTTTTTAAATTTTTCATACTATTTTTCCCTATTTTTCGTCTTTTATTTTCAATATTTTCCTATTGTATTTTTCCCTTTCTTTTTTACGTTTGTCTTTTCTTTCTTCATTCTTCTAAAATAGCAGCAGCATCAAAAAGTTGTCAAAATACAAGGACCTTGAAATAGAAATCTCGAAAATGTGGCATATGGGAACATCAACAATCCCTGTTGTAGTTGGAGCCCTAGGACTGGTTGGAAAAGATTGCAGTAGACTAATTGAAGAGATTCCTGGAAGTCCATGCCTCAAGGAGATACAAAAAATTGTTCTGACAAGTACAGTCCACACTTTACGAAGGGCTTTATCTATGTAATTTTTTTTTTTTTTTTGTCAGTGGAAAGTGTCATGACGCCATTTCTAACTTTAGGTCCGTGGGCGGGACCCGGAAAGAAATGTGTAAACGCCAGAAATCAAAGAAAATAAAAATAATAATAAGGATAAAAATGCAACCAACCAGATACAGAAACGATGGCAAGATAAACCGCTTCACGATCAATACTTTATACGCCCCAAACAAGCTGATGTAGACAAACCCCGTACCTATCAGTGGCTACGTAGTGCAGGGTTAACAGCTGAAACCGAAGGTTTCATCCTTGCTGCGCAGGATCAGTACTTGTTACGTAGAAATTATCAAGAACACATACAGTGTTAATCCAAAATGCAGATTATGTGATAAGGTATCCAGAAAAAAATTGATCATCTTGTATCAGGTTGCACGGTATTGGCATCAACTGAATATAAAACGAGGTATGGCCGAGTGGGCCAGTATCTGCACTGGAAAATCTGCAACTTCTACGGGAAGGAAACTGAAAGAAATTGATATGAACACCACCAGACCAGGTTACGGAGATAGGACCTGTTACAATTTTATGGGACTACTACACAAAGACAGAACAATCAAATCTAACCGCCCTGACATTGTTATCAGAGACCGAAAACAAAAAGAAAAGTGCCTCCTTATTGATATGACAGTCCCTGCAGACTGCAATGTATCTTTGAAGATCTTCAAAAATCTATCTAAATACAACGACCTTCAAATCGAAAATCAAAAATGTAGCACATGGGAACATCAACAATCCCTGTTGTAGTTGGAACCCTCGGATTAGTTGGAAAATATTCCAGTAGAGTCACTGAAGAGATTCCTGGAAGCCCATGCCTTAAAGAAATACAAAAAATTCGTCTCGCGGGTACAGCCCACACCTTATGAATGGCTTTATCTATGTAAAATATGTGTGTGTGAGTGTGTGTTTCTTTTAATTGGTCAGTGGAAAATGTCATGATGCCATTTCAAACCTTAGAAAAGAAATGAATACACCCCAGAAACCAAAAGAAATAATAATAATAATAATAATAATAATAATAATAATAATAATCTTTAATGAACTATAAATATTACCCGTGAAATCTTTTGAGGTTATTTAGGTATAGAATTGATTTATTCCCCATTTGGACAATTCTATTCACTCTCCACTATGTACATAAGCTCCAAAGAAAACACCTACTCTGAGATTAGGGAAGACGCACCCGCTGGTAAAAAAAATGGAAGAAGAAGAGAAAGAAAAAGAAAAAAAAAGACGAAAGGAAATACTGCTTGTGTCGCATATCTAATATATTTCTAAAAGGCTATTAGCAATATAGGTACATCAATAATTTTGCAGCCTAATGAAAGACAAATATATGTTGTGTACATAACAATACTTTTCATTATAATCTTCAGTCGTCACACTATTGTGATTTCGGTGGTAAATATCCTTTACCTGGATCGAATATATGTACAGTGAAAATTCAGATCCGAATCGTTATGAATTTTATTCCAGACATAAAGACATCCTGAAATAACTGCAGTGTTCCTTCAGGCGATAATAGCCCTCCACATCTTCTTGTCCCTTGTAGCTCTTAATAAGATTTGTCCTTTTTTTTATTTATCCCAAACCCTGATCTACCATACATTTACACAAGCCAAATCAATTATGTTGCGTCACTGCTTTCCTTTCTCCCTCTTTCGCTCTAACTTTCCTGTGAGTATCAGATTTTCCAAATACTTCTTTCTCATTACGTGTCCCAGACATTTCAAATGCTTCTTCCTAATGTTAAGTATAAGTTTTCTTTTTGTTTTCATTCTCGCCAATACCGAACATAAACAACAGAAAGATGCACGGTATCCCAAGACATCTCTCTGTAGAACCACATTTATGTTGCTCCAAGTCTCTTCCTTATCTTTAAGAAGATTGTCTGCCATACAGGAGGACATATATCACGTAATAATTCAGTACCTTTACTCTTTTCTACATAAGTATAAATAACTATATATATATATATATATATATATATATATATATATATATATATATATATATTTCTTCTTTTCTTCTAATTAATTTTCTTCCTCATCTTCTTCTTATTATTATTGAAATATAAGTAAAAACATTCCATACTTCAAATGCTCAATCGAATATAAACAGTGTTTCATAAAATATTTTGTCACACACACACACACACACACACACACACACACACACACACATATATATATATATATATATATATATATATATATATATATATATATATATATATATTACAATAAAAAGAAACAACAGTAAGATATATAATTCAGTGTTCTTATTAATTATTTTTATTTTTACAAAACGGTGCGGATTGCAAATCTACAGAGCATGAATATTATAAATTTACAAATTTAAAAAATGCTGAAAAGTCCCTAGTCTTGAAAATGAAACAGAACTAGGGACTTTAATTTAATTATATAATTGAATTTGAAGGTTTTAGTTTCTGAAATATAGTAATTCCTGTGTATCGATGGAATCATATTTTTAAATTAGTAAATTTATTATATATATATATATATATATATATATATATATATATATATATATATATATACACTGTGCCAAATTATTAGTAAGATAACTTTTTTCTAATATTTCAAAAACCGTCCAATCAATTCACACAAAATTTTCACACAATGTTGGCAACACTGACCTGCGCAATCACTGAAATTGTTGTACTGATCTGCACAATGTAAATAAACTGGCGCCATGTTTGTTATCAGCACGGTGATTTGAACGTGCCAAATTATTAGAAAGGTCTAGTCAAATTCCCAGAATTGAGCAAACAAAACGTTTATTAATGTTGCACGGCAATGTTTATGATCAAAAGAAGCTAATAAATAAGATAATCAAACAAATAATAACAGATACAAACAAAGGCACAGTTTTAAAGAAAATAAATAGGGAATGTGCTTTCCCTGTTTGAAATTACTTGAAGAAGTCGATGATCCATAGAATTTGTTAATTGTAGGATGTCATCTGCTGTAATGCCGCGAGATATGTCAAGAATTGCTTCCCACAACTCAGCGTTGCTCCTGAATTGTCGTCCATTGGCGTAATCTTCGCTTCATGATGCTTCAAGGTTTTTCGATTGGGTTCAAATCCGGAGAATTTTCTGACCACTTCATTTTTTGAGGTCCATCGAAGCCTAACTGTTTCAAATATTCAGTAGTCTTGTGAGCAGCATGTGAGGGAGCATTATCTTGCATAAAAACATTGGCCCTTCTGAAGGCAACTCTTTGCTTTTTCATCCACGGTTCAAGATGCTCCTTCATAAACGCTATGTCTGCTTCAGCAGTCATTTTGACGCCATCTGGTACTCTCCATGGGCCCACTAATGTTTTTCCAATAATACCACCCCAGATCATTATGCCTCCACCGCCTTGTTGACGTCTCAAACGCAGATGGCGATCCTGTCCGTTCATTACCCAGACTTTGCACCATCTATCTGGCCCATCAAGTGTTGCTCGAGTTTCGTCTGTGAACAAAACTTTAGAGAAGTCAATCTTCATATTGTCCTCGGCCCATTTCAATCGATTTTGAATGTGATTTCTCGTCAATGGAGGCTTTGATACAGGTTTGACTGTTGTTGCTATTTCCCTCAGAGACTGACACCGAGTACTTTTAGACACAGTAGGATCCCCAATGCAACTGAAAATCTCTTAACTGGCAAGTCCAGGGTTCTTCGTGGCCTCTCGTTTAAGTCGTGACATGAGACGACGTGAAATAACCCTCGGCTTGCCTTTATCTGCCCTTTTGTGTACTTGTGTAGTGTCGGCAGGGAACTTTTTCACTGTTTGACGACACCTCCCTATCATTTTAGAAATTTCTAGGGTAGATTTACCTTTTTGAGAGTTCTGAGGTGATAGTTTTCTTTTCAGCATCACTTAAACTGCTGTTACGGCCCATCTTTTCACTAAATTCTTACACTTTTCTAATAATTTGGCACGCTCAAATCACCGTGCTGATAACAAATATGGCGCCAGTTTGTTTACATTGTGCAGATCAGTACAACAATTTCAGTGATTACGCAGGTCAGTGTTGCCAACATTGTGTGAAAATTTTGTGTGAATTGATTGGACGGTTTTTAAAATATTAGAAAAAGGTTATCTCGATAATAATTTGGCACGCAGCATATATATATATATATATGATAGAAATTATTAGGAGGATTTGATAATTATATTTAATTAATTCATCGAGTCTGAAAGAAACCTCAACAGAAAGCACTGGACAGCC
>CAHIKZ030005591.1:1570000-1575000 GCA_903632075.3 Acanthosepion pharaonis | reverse complement strand
GATACCAATGGAATAAATTATGACCTTGGAATATTAGTGTTTAAGGCTTTTTTTTATTATATATATATATATATATATATATATATATATATATATATATATATATATATATATATAAATTAGTAAATTGTGACTGGTAGGGATAATAATTCCAAAGAGGATATTAATCCAGGCAGTGTTCATATAATAATAATAATCAAGAAGAACAATTTACAGATTGATTCTGTTATAATTAATTTTGAGAATATATTCATCTCTTCAAACCGAAAATATAATATATATACTGCAAACATTGGCCATAATGTCCAATGTCCTAAGCGTATTCGGCCGCTTCTTTAGCCATTTTCAAGTGGGTTCGTTTTATCTGTTGTTAATTTCTTACGTATTTTGATTGTTTACGATGCATTTTATTTATTTTTTTGTTTGTTTGTTTTTTTGTTATTTTGAATATTAGTAGTAACGTTTTTTTTTAGCTTTCCCGTGTTCAGAGCGGATGGAATTCGTGTGAACTTATAACTATATATATATATATATATATATATATATATATATATATATATATATCCTCATTTTTTAAAATTATAAGCAGTATTAAGGCTTTCTTAAATACGCAAGTACTTTCGACTGCACATTAAGTCTTCTTCAGGCATGGAAATTATTTTAATTTTGGTAAAATTCAGGTAACATCCGAGACGAAAAAATATAATGCGAATCGAAATGTTGTATTTTCTTTTTTTTTAATGTGTTATTGATAACGTATACAAACTTGTGGATCGTGCAGTCGCAACGCTAAGGTTGAATTGTTTTGAAAATTGAAGTGAGTGCGTTTTTTACTAATATGGCAATTTGAGAATTCTTTGTTGTAGGAGTGTATCAGTTAATGTGGCATGAACCAAATAGTTCAAAATGTAAAGTAATGTTTCAGTTGTTGTCTCGAAAATTTGAACGTCAGATCAGTTCTTTTAAATCAAATATGTGGTGCACTGTAAATCATAAATTAAAAGCAATTTTAAAATTATGTATTAAAAACATGACGGTGCTGATGCGCGCCATCCCGTGACGCATGGGATGAGCGCTAGCTATCCACGCATTTCATCATTTAGTTTAGTCGAATATCAGGGACCAATGAGGTCAGACGTACGGGCGCTATACTCAGCAATTACACCGTAGTGCGATTTCTCTGGATAGAGGCAGTGAAACTTGCGGAAAATCCATCGCCGGATGTTGGCGCCGTATGGAGCAGGCATTCTGAATCAACGATAGTTTTATGGGTGGGGACTGAACGCTTTAATGCGGAAAGAACATTTGCCACGTAGAAAAACCGATCTGTTCGTTCAACATCGCAAACGGGATGAACAACCCCCTACCCTTGGAGAGTGTTTGCCTTGATCAGGGAAGACCGACAACAGTGAATCGTGGGCGTCAGCTATGGATCTGCCCAAAGCCTTGGTGCCTGATGACTACCATAAAGCAAGTGAGAATTGGGTGCCCATACAAGGAATTTGTGAAGATGTGGCTCCATGATCAACCGAAAATTTCTCAGAAGGGATTGAAGAAGCAAGTTGAACGATGCTAGAAGTGTATCGTCGTGCGTCTGTGTCGAAAAGAGTCGTATGTATTTACTCTTCATTAAGGAAAACAAACATTTGCTATAGAAATTAACTTTACGTTTCGATTTACCATCGTATGAATGATGAATGTAACTTGACAGAAGTATATTTGCTATCAGCTCATGAATTTCAAGAGCACTCCTTTGCCCCGCAGACGATCTTCATAGGCCTCACTATTTTATTTATATTAACATTTATAATAGATCGATGTATTTGCTCATCAACAATGTAGTTAAGAAAGACATCTTTATAAATAAATGCGAAATTGACGCTCAATTCTTCCACGAACTGTATTGTTAAAAGGTAGTAATTTACACACTAGGTATTTACACTGTTTCCCCACTAAGACTAGTTATGACACAAGGTCAGTTTTTAAGGTGGGGAGCCCGAGCGCGTAAACCCGGGCCAGGAACAAAAATTGCCCGCTGTCCCCACAACCGTCGGTTGAGCTGGCCTCAGTGCGAGCACCGATCGCTCTCTCTGGTGCAATGAAAGGGCGCGGCCTCAGGCAGCTGTTCTCCAGGGCTTGGCACCTCTCAGTATAATTTTCCTCAGATGTGACTTTGTCCTTTGACGGAGTCGCTCCTGAGTGCACTCAAAGAACAGGGACACAGCTGAGCTGAGAGATGATAAATAGATGTGTTACAAACGACTCCAAAGAGGGTTTTACACACAAGGCATTAAGAGGTGGTTTTACGCTCCTCAAAACCTCCTAATCAGAGGTTTATCGTCTTACCGAGGACAATATATATATATATATATATATATATATATATATATATATATATATATATATATATATATATATATATATTGTTTGTATTTCGCAAAGTCAGTCCTAAAAAAGAGTCCGACGTACAAAACGTTAGGAACTTGAAATAAGAGTTAATGACGCAGCAGTCTAGTTGTGATGGTTGATACTTTAATGTCCGACATCGACTGACTCACTCAACTCCACTGGCGACCGTTAATACTACTACTACTCATTATGCGTGGGAGAGTCTATTAATGATAAAATAGGTACGTTCAGGTATAACACACACACACACACACACACACATATATATATATATATATATATATATATATATATATATATATATATATATTTTATTACTTCAAACGTTATTTTAGAGGATAATACACGTATTTATTTCGTCTATCAGCCTGCGCATTCGACAAAATTGCGGCCTTTTCTCGGGCGTGCTTCACCGTCAAATTTACTTGACTTTGTAGATAACTCTAGCGAATCTGTCAAAGCACAATTAATAAGACGATGAAAAGAAAGAAAGAGGTTGTAGTGGTTCCAACGAGAGAAAAGTATGTATATTAAAAAGAAGAAAAGAGAGGTGCCGCAAACGTTTTTGGTTGTAATGTGTTTTTTTAGAAAAAAATATTATGCTTTATTTTCCATATATATCATAGTCTGTTGATATCTAGCTAGCTAGCTAGCTCATTCATTTCTCTATCTATACGTCTTTCTAACAAAAATATGTCGTTTAAAAATAAATTCATTAATTCTTTAGAGAAAAAATTCATATAACAATTCTGAACATCTATCTATCTATCTATCTATCTATCTATCTCAACCATTTCTCTACTTATCTGTCTAGCAACAAAACATGTCGGATAAAAGTAAAATCACTTCATTCTTTATAAATACATATGTTTCATGTAACAAGCCTGACGTGTCACATTTATTTTATTTTTTATTATATTATTTTATGCGTACAAGTGTGCACTTTTCTGGAGTAGAATGATTTGGGAATTTAATGACAATAAAAACTGTCCCAGATACCTTAATTCCGAGCGCTTTTCGTTCAACTATTAAGTTTTCAAGATTATTGTTTTCTTATTCTGCTATAATAAATGATGGGTCATTGCAATTGCAGACAGTATAAAGTTTCTTATAGTCGACATACAAGTCCGCTGCGTACTACGCCCGAATCCATTCAGGCGGGCCAAATCCTCATTCGTGGCCCCGGACCAGTGCTTTGTAACAATAACTATCTTATCAATATTTGTTTTTTTTCTAACTATATTTATATACATTACAAATTAAACTTAATACAACTGGTTATTTAAGGATGAAAAATTTTCACAGATTTTGTTGCCATTGTGGGGTCTTTTTGTTCGTGAATTTGTTTTGCTCATGTTGTCCCAAAAAACACAATATAAAATTTATCATTTTTTAATTCAAAATGTGTTAGAATTCTTCAATATTTTAACAGGAAAAATCTCAAGTTGACGTTAAAAATTGCTGTGACACATTGTTGATTTATTTAAGATAGAATTATACATTTTGACATGGCTCTAGTTTGTTTTTAGATAAATTGTATTTATTTTCAATTCTTCATGTCGAATTGTCCACCTACATAATGGTCCTAATGTCTTGTCACCCTATACATAATATAATATTCTATTTCAGATGGCTGTCACGAAAATGATAGTCTTCATGCAGGCCTTCTCGATGTGTGACAGCGCCAATGAAAGTGAATAAACTGAATTCAGTGCGTGTTCGTTGTATTTACTGTATTGTTCTATTTTTAGTAGGGGGTGACAAGACTTGTCGACAACCCTATACAAAAATTTTAAAAAATGGTTTCTTAAAAATAATGTAAACGATTCATTGTGCAAAAAAACAAAAATAAAACAAAACAAAAAACAAAAACAAAAAAAAAAAACAATTTCTTTGGGGTATTAGAGAGTTTTCACATGAACGATACCAGAATAGCCATCAACTGAAGGACGCCTTTTAGAGAGCAGAGACAACAATCATCAAAATCTTCGTAAAATATCACACAGGACAGATTTGGTGTGTGAGGGGGGGTGAACTTTGCACCGTCCTTGACACCTGCTACTCTCTACCGTTACATAAGCCCGATCAGGTCGAAAAAGGAGTTTTTATCCATAATGTAAAATGTGTTAAAATTATTCAACTTAACAAGTAAAATCTCATTTTGATGTTAAAAATTGGCGCAAAACATTGTTGATTTATTTAATATGGAATGATCCATTTTGACATGTCTCCAATTTGTTTTTAGATACATTGGATTTTTTTCAATTTTTCCAGTTGAATTCTTCATATATTGCATATGATCCATCATTGTACATAATTATACAATAGTTTATTATAATTTATAAGAATACAATCTCATAAATATTGAGTTGTGTTTGAGGGAGGGCGTATGTGGAGAAACGCTAGATTAGGTGTTGTACCGTATCATAGATTCAGGGTGAGCACAAGACCCTTGCACCGAAACTTAACACACTTTAATGCCGAAGAACAGAACACTTTTTACGCACCCTAATATATATATATATATATATATATATATATATATATATATATATATATATATATATATATAATATGAATAAAATGACAAT
>CAHIKZ030005591.1:1555000-1565000 GCA_903632075.3 Acanthosepion pharaonis | reverse complement strand
ATTTATTTATTAAAGACATATTTTTATGTTTAACGTTGTTATTTATAGATACAAGTATTTAAGCAAATGAATGTCTGAGAAATTTTCATAGAAAAAACAAAATTAAATAAAATTTACCGGCCTGAATGTCCGAGAATACTTTTTATCATAAACAGAGCATTTGCTTAAAATTTCTCAGTATCTATAAAATAACAACCAGTTAAACATAAAAATATGTCTTTAATAAATATATATATATATATATATATATATATATATACAGACAATTTTTATAAATTCATTTTCTCTCCCATTTTGTTTTTTTTTAATTTCTTCCCTCCTGCCTTTTTTTTCTGGACAAATTGACAAATAATTTATTAAAAAAAAACTTCGGCCTGAAGAGATGAACGTATATATTCATGAAATAAATTATAACCGAATGGATTTTTAAGCATCATATGTATAAATTATTATTATATTGCTCTGTTTCTTACATTGAGATGTCCTTGGATTCGTGCAATTATTCCTACCAATCAACGGATTCCCAGACTTCATGAGTTCAAGCGCCCTACGTTTCACTGTCGAAACTCCTAAATGTAGCCGTCTCTTCTACTCCGATAGCTTCATGTCTCGCACCTCTCGCCTTCCCTATTCCAGTTTCCCCGAGAGCTATAATCTCCAGCTATTCAAATGTAATGTCAATCGACATCTGCAGTTGCATTGATCTATCCACTACCTATCTCCTCATCTTTTCTTCTATCACTCCTATCTAATCTTGCTCCAAAACCCTTAAAATATATATATATATATGTGTGTGTGTGTGTGAACAAATATAAAAATTCAACAACAATAACAACATTTACGCACTGACGTTTAACAATTTTTAAATTGCATCACTTAGCAATCTCCATAGTTTACCTTGAGTTTCACAGTTGGCCTAAAGTAGATTTATGAAGGTTTTGCAAATCTAACGATATTTTTTACTTCTGTTTGTTTGCAAAACAAAATCCTTACGTTTGCCTTGATAAAGTCCATGATAAACGATATATATATATATATATATATATATATATATATATATATATATATATATATATATATATATAAAAATTAATTGCTTTAAAATATGTTTTTTTCGCTACACAGTTCTAACCATGTTTCAAAAATGGAAGCTAAAAGCCACGAATTAAAATTACTGGGTTTTAAATACACAGCTAATTTAGCTGTGTATTAAAAACCCAGTAAATTTAAAAGTTACTCAAAAATTCGCTTGAGGATGAAATGGAACTAATGTCTTTGATTTAATCAAAAAATTAAATTCGTGGCTTTTAGCTTCCATTTCTGAAACATGGTTAGAACTGTGTAGCGAAAAAAACATATTTTAAATCAATTAATTTATAATATTAATGCTCTGTAAATTTACTTTGAGCACTATTTTGTAAAAATAAAAAAACGGATTATATATCTTGCTGTTCTTTCTTTTTATTTATCTACATATATATATATATATATATATATATATATATATATATATATATATATATATATCTTTACGCAAGTTTTTTGTATACAGTTTCTCAGGTGTTATGAAAATTGTCCGAAAAACAGTATAACCGAAAGCACTTGGAAAACATTCGATCAATATTTATCTAATTTCTGTGCTGAAAAGAAAAAATTATATGAACACATGAAAAATTATACAAAAACTCTCTTCATAGTCATTTTCAACGAAACTTCATATATATATATATATATATATATATATATATATATATATATATATATATGTGTGTGTGTCTGTTATTTTAA
This sequence comes from Acanthosepion pharaonis, assembly GCA_903632075.3. Classification (NCBI taxonomy): domain Eukaryota; kingdom Metazoa; phylum Mollusca; class Cephalopoda; order Sepiida; family Sepiidae; genus Acanthosepion; species Acanthosepion pharaonis. The sequence goes on along the minus strand of CAHIKZ030005591.1, from coordinate 1,563,212 downwards.
GACATTTTTATGTCTATACATTCTTTTTTATAGATACAAATATTTAAGTAAATGCTTTGTTTATAACAAACAGAGCATTTACGTAAATATTTGTATCTATAAAAAAATGTATAAACATAAAAATGTCTTAAAATAATTGTCGGACTTTGTCCATTTCATAATACATATATGTATATATGTTTTCTGTGTACATGTTATTTTTATAGATAAAAGCATTTAATTAAATGCTGTTTTTATAATAAAAAGTATCAACTACATTTGCAGCCGTGGATATCCGACAAATTTCACAGAAATTATCTCCTCCGACCAGAATTGATCCTGTATCCTACACGGATCTGTCATATATCCTGACGTGCTACACTTTTAAGAATAGTATTTTTGGTTACTGGAATTTATTCCGTATACAACAATCCTATACTTGTATATATATATATATATATATATATATATATATATATATATATATATATATATATATATATATATAAGTAATTATTATCCCTCATGTACACTCACACGCACGCGCATATAAATATATATTTATATATATATTCTATGTGTCTGCGTTTGTGCGTGTGCGTGCATATGTATGTGAGTTTAAAATGTATATTTATGAGAGAACAGTGAGTAATATGGTACATAAACTCTTTGTAGTTATAAACTAGTTTGACATTGACACTAACACTATATGGGGAGAGGCAGTTACACGTCTCAAGTAATCTCTGGATCATATGTCTTTCCCAGTAATGCAGTCGATATATATATATATATATATATATATATATATAGGTCAATGAGAGATTAATTGAAATAAGGGTTGGGAGAAAAGAACCCTTCCAAATTCTTTTGTTTAGGCTAATGCTTTCGTCTTTTTCATGCTATTTAGATGTTTGGATTTATTTTGTTTTATTTATTTTCTTAAATTTATTATATTATGTAATTTATTCATTTGATTTCTTTATTTTTTTTTCCTGTATATTTTGGTAATTGTAATTATATTCAGGTTACGGGATTTTACTGAGTTTTTTGAGTTATGATATCGCTGTAGATAGAGTGGAAGTTATTTGTTGTCGTGTCTGCATTTTCAAATGTGTTCTGCGTTTCATTTCTTTGAGTTTATCTTATACTGGGAAGATGATTATCGATATTTTATCCAATGGAGAGGCAAGATTTTTATCAACTTCTGCAGATTATTTAAAGCCAGAAAAAAATTTTTAGGTTGTAAGAAATTTTTTGAGATAATAATGGTTTAGTGATATAAATCTTACTAATTAACCCATAGCTTGGGGTGTAAGGAGAGGTAGATTCATACCTAATCAGAATTTGATAAAGAAGCAAGACATTATAATGTTATGTAAAGTGGGGCATGAATTCTACATTGTAATCAATATATAAAATGATCCATCACTTTGTGGCCTCTCTAGATTCTATACATTTATATTCCAGGGACTGTAAATAAACCTCAAAGACATGCCTTTGTACCTAATAAGTATTTTGTTGATTGATTGAATTATAAAATGTTTTATGATTGAAAATGGGTTATTTGTTTATTTAAAGCCAGAGAATATTTTTAGTTTCTAAGATTTTTTTTTTTTTAAGATATTAATGGTTTAGTGATATAAGTCTTACTAATTAACCCATAGCTGGGGTGGGAGAAGTTATGGCTTAGGTCCGGCTTCTTAAGGTCAGAATGAAAGACAAAACATTTTCTACAGTTTATCAACTCTTTGCTGGTTATTTAAAATAGTTTTAGATTGTAAGAATTTTTTTCGATACAGTAATGATTTAGTGATACAAATCTTGCTATTTAACCCATACCACGGTGGGGAAAAGAGCTAGATCCATACCTTTCTCAAATTCAGAGTAAGCGAATATAACGAATCCAACTGGAATTGGAACTCCGTCCTCCAATTAACAATTCCGATTCATTATCCATTATAGAACACGCACATACAAAGTATTCTTCAGCGGCCCTCCATCTAGGTACTAACCAAGTGCGACGTTGCTTAACTTCAGTGATCCTGTTAAATGAATTTGATACAAATTCTTTAAATGAATTCTTGCTACCTTTATATATATAAGTATGTTTATAAGTATGTATGCGTATATATATATTACGTGCTAATACCCTTGGGAAAGGTATGTATCCTCTTCATCTCCCTCCAGCTATGGGTAAAATAGCAGGACAGACTGGGTTCTATAGCCTTGGATGGCAACTGGTCTAGGAGAAGGACAACTCTGAATTCAAAACCTGCGGAGGGTCGTTTGGGAACCTTGTGGCATGCATTCGGTGCACCAGGTTTCTGTATTCGTCCCTCCAAAAAGTGTGGTTGGTCCTGCACAAGGCCTTCACCACTATAAACAAATCTCATGTGCCGGTGTCGGGATGTCGGTTTCCTGGGGACTTATCGGCCTGACCCTCATACGTCGAACGCGACGAGAGAGTCGATTATATATATATATATGATTGGTGTATACGGAATTCCAATAACTAAAAAATACTATTCTTAAAAGAGTGCTCAGTACAGAGTAGAGCAAATATAATTTAATCTATCTGAATAGAGAACCTACACTCAACACCATCACTTGATAAGACACCAGAAGTGTTGAAACAAAATGGCTATTTTTGTGGTGATTTTATAACATATTTATGTAATAATTTTCGAATAAATTATATATATATAGTTTATTTTTTATTATTTGATCTTTAATTATTTTTTTTTACTTTACTGTTAGTCGATATACGCATTTAAGTAGACTCTCTGTTTATATTAAACGGTATTTTAATTCTCCTACTGATCAGTACATTCGAGAAAAAATTATTTAAAAAAATTCGAACTTCCCTCTCCATTTTCAGGGGATATATAGTGATTTACTAATCGTAGCTTAGATATGCACAAGGCCGAAAGAATGGAATACCTAGTGCGGATCGAACTCACTACTCAGTCGTAATTGTTCTAGCAAGGTAAGCTTGTTAACCATTACATAATGTCGGCGTGCCCACTTGTTTACTAATTGAAGCTTATGTATGGCACAAGGCCGAAATTATGAAATGAATATATCTCAACACTTGTATATGAATATATATATATATATATATATATATATATATATATATATATATATATATATATATGTACATCAATGGATACAGAGAATCTAGAAAAATATGATTTTTTTCTTGCTTTAGAACAATTATATCAAAGAAGAAACAAATAAAATCAGGATTTAAGGATTATGACCACTCTTCAAGTCCTTAGAATCTTTAGAAACCAGGTGGGCTTGCCGGCTGCCAACTAGCCTTTTAAAAGGTGAATTTTATTTCAAAACAATACTCATTCCGTTCGACATTACATAACATCTGTTGCCGAGAGATTGCTACACCAAATGGTAATACTTAATATGAATAAGTTTCTATTTAATCCCAGATTAGTCTAGATTAAGAAACACGATTAATGAATACATTTTTTTATGGAGAAAGAACGCAAAATTCTTAATTTATTCATTAAAAGACGCGAGCCATTTAAGGTTGAGATGAAAAGTGAAATATAAATCAATTTACTAAATATGGTGAATAAATTAAAAACTTGTTGAAATGTTTAACAAACAATTAAAACTTAAAATCCGGCCATTGAAATACATTAAATTATTTATTTATTCATTCATTTTTATCTTTCTTTATTTTTATATTTATTTATTTACTAAGATTAAAATCTTCCATTATACTATTAAAGCGATTCTGCAAATGTTTTTTTTTTCTGGTTTGTTATACTAAAGTGTGTTGTAAATCTGTTGACATTTCACGAAGTTTGTGGAAATTCAATCATTAATTAATTAATTAAGTAATTCGGGGCAAAAGAAGATCATTTATCATTCAAAACTACGCCGGCGTGACTTACATGGGAGCTGAAAAAGGTTTTCGGTTCGACGAAGAAAACATCTCCCCATCACCAAAAAAAAATAAAAAATATATATATATATAAGTATAAAGAAAGATTTGTTCACATTCACATATAACAACCAATTTTATAAAGTACAACCCTTTTCTTTTCTTTTTTTTTTTCAGGGCGCAGGCGATCATGGCTTTCTACTTCTCTTTATCCATTGTAGTTCTTAATAAGTTTTGTCCTTTTGCTACTTCTCCCATGACCTGTTCTGCCTTCCACTTGCTTAAGCCCGCTAAGTATTTCATGCGTTGCTTTCCCTTGTCTCTCTTTCCCTCCGTTCGACCTGTGAGTATCAGATTCTCCAGACCCTCCTTTCTCATTACGTCTCCCAGAAACTTCAGCTGCCTCTTCCTGATGTTAGGTATAAGTATCATCCTGGTTTGCATCCTCTCCAAGACCTCATCGTTGTTCATACGCTCGATCCATGACATCCTCAGCATCTTTCTGTAGAATCATATCTCTGTCGCCTCGAGTCTCTTCTTCATTTTTTAGGAAAGCGTCCAACATTCGCTGCCGTAAAGAAGAACAGGTGTCACGTAACAGCTCATTATTCTTTGCTTTGTTGCCAAAGAAAGCCGCCTGTTTTGCAGTATTCTGTCCAGCTTTTGGAATGTGTTCTTGGCCATCACAATACATATCTCAGTGTTGCACTTAACTTCCTCTGTCAAGACGCTTCCCAGATATTTAAAATTCCGCGTCTACTTGATTCTAGTGTTCCTGACCTGTAAATCGCATTTCAGGTTCATCCTTTTACTGATGACCATGCATTCTGTCTTCTTTTAGTTTATAATTAGTCCTTTCTTCTCTCTCTCTCTATCGCTACATTCTGTTGAAGATTTTGTAATTTCTTTTTCGTGCCTGTACTGTGTCGTCTGCGTATCTTATGTTGTTAAGATTGTGGCCGCCAATGCTAAATCCTGGCAGGGTTTCCAATTCTCTCAGAATTGCCTCGTTGTTGTGGGTTGAACAGGTCGGGTGGGAAGACGCATCTTTGCTTTACGCCCCTTTCTATTTTTGCATATTCTCTGAACTCGTTCTCTATGCGCATGCATGTTGTTTGCTACCAGTATAAGTTCTTGATTATTCTGATAACTTTCCCATTATATATCAAGGTTGCTGAGAAGTCCCATAAGATTCTTATGGCGTACTTTGTCAAAGGCCTTTGCGTAGTCGATGAAACATAGGTACACGTCCTTCAGCATTTGTATCGCTCTTTCTGATAACATTCTGACCATGAATATCGCGTTTCTTGTTCCGGTGTCTTTAACGAACCTGCACTGTTCTTGTCCTATCTCTGGTTTGATTCTGCTACGCACTCTATAAAATGTTTAGCTATACAAATCCACAATTCGCCCTTGCATGGAGTATTGCTGCCATATATGGTCTGGCGCCCCTTCTGTTTGCCTCGGGGTTCTTGATAGGCTCCAGAGGCGGATATGCAATATGGTTGGCCCTGCCCTGGCGTCTCATCTACAGTCACTTTCTCACAGACGCGCCGTCGCCTCCCTCTGTCTGTTCTACAAATACTTTCATGGAAATTGCTCCGAGGAGCTGCATTCGCTGGTTCCCAGACGTCATGAGTTCCAGCGCCCTACGAGGCTGGCATCCCGCTCTCACCCCATCACTGTCGAAACTCCTAAATGTAGCCGTCTCTTCTACTCTAATAGCTTCATGTCTCGCACCTCTCGCCTGTGGAACTCTCTTCCCTTCTCCTGTTTCCCTGTGAGCTATAATCTCCAGCTATTCAAGTGTAATGTCAATCGACACCTCCAGTTGCCTTGATCTATCCACTACCCTCATCCTTTCTTCTATCACTCCTATCTGATCTTGCTATTTCCTGTAACCCCTTGCATCCTAGTGGCTTCCCGCCTTGCTTGGGGTGAAACGCTTAAAAAAAAAATGTAAGAAAATGATATTAGTGAATTGAATGACAAAATGGACAAAAAACTTGTCGCGTGAAGTGTTTCGTCCTTTAGGTCTTCATCGGAAAAAATGGGATTTTCAAAAAAAAAAAAAAAAACCCAAAAAAAACCGTAAAAATTGTTTCCATTACAAGACAATAAAGACGATTTCTAAAGAAAGATTTATACATATTCAAACGCAAGAACCAATATTATGAAACTTACTAGCATTTCTCAATCTTTTTACCCTTATGGAAGCATTATAATAGTTTTTATGTCTTAGGGAAACTCTGCATAAAAATTATTATATAGCATTATTAATATCTATCACTTTTTTTATAATTATTCTAGTTCATGTGTTAAACAATATTTTCTCTGATAACAAGCTTAAGGAAAATGGAAATAAAAAAGGAAACTTATACTTAACATCAGGAAAGGCAGTTGAAATTTCTGGGGTACGTAATGAGAAAAGAGGGCTAGGAAAATATGATAATCGCAGGACCGATTGAAGGAAAGAGGGACAAAGGAAAGCAGCGAGTAACATACCTGATGAGCTTGAGTAAATGGATGGTGGTAAGAAGAGGGTTGATGACAAACCTTAATGAGAGTTACCAGGGACAGGAAGATAAAAGGACACGGCACATAAAATAAGAAAAACAAAAGGTTTAAGGAAACAATGAACCACTTTTTTTTTGTCAAACTTATTGGCAATGCAAAAAATTATACTTGTATATGAAACTTCACAGCAAGTTTTTCATTCAAAAAATCTGTAAACACACACAAAAATATATATTATAAACAAGGATTTTCTAACAATGTACCGTACGTGTATCGTAAAATTACGAAGATAAAAATTAAATAAAAAGCACTCAAAAATTCATCAATATTTCTGAGATGAGATATTATGTACATTATTTACATCATTCGGATTATTATCCTCATCTTTGTCGCCATATTTATTACAACGTTTCGGCCGGTCAGTTGGTTGGGATGTATAACTGAACCCTTTATTTCGCTCACTGGGGTAGACTGTTCTAGTTCCACATGTCATGTTTAATGGATGTCAGTTGTCAGTTATCTCCTGTTAATTTCCCTTTGAAAGCTCTCCACTGGCTTAACCGGGTATTGAACTCACACTCTTTGGGTCCTGTCACTGGATCTAACTAACGCCTTTATCCACTGTGTCATGTGTCTTGTTTTAGCGACATATAATTTAATGTCACAATCTAAAAATCTGATCACAATTTTATACCTTCAACTAAATACATTTTGAAAGCGATCGAATGTTTTCAGCTACAGATAAAACGTATTGCTGGTCATTTAATTATAGATATGTTGGTCAATTTGTAATAAATATATATTGTTAGTCATGTTACTATAAATATAGATAGTTTGATCTTTTTTATGTGAAAATGGATTGTTGGTATTATTAATATGAAAAATGAATTTTTATATTTTCATAGTGTTTTGTTTGGACGTTCACTGTTTACTCATAGCTGAGACCCTAAAAGGTGTTACCAGCTCAGGTTAGGGTGTTTGTATATGTATTTAAAAATCAGGAGATCAGTTGAATCCCCTAACTAGGTTTCAACCTTACCGTATCCTCATGCGATTTTTAACAGCTGACCTCTCTTTATTTAAAAAAAAATAGTAATGAATGCTATACTATTTTTAAAAAATAAATAAACAAACGCACAAATAAAGAAGAAGAAGAAGAAGAAGAAGAAGAAGAACTAGTTATTATAAATGTATCGGTGGCGGAGAGTTGATTGAAACTAACTTTTTTATCCAGCTTCATATGTGCTTAAGTGGGAATTTTAATATGTATACAAGGACTCGAATGTTAATTTTTAAGTATTAATAAATTGTATCTATGGTCCGTTGTCGCGTTATTTGAATTATCATATACTTGTAATTTGATTGGCCATTACATAATACATAAAAAATTTCCCCCTCCCAGTGGGGATAGTTGTAGGTTTGGAACTCTTTAAAAACATTTTATTTTACAATCAACACCATCACTTGACAAGGCAACAGAAGCATTGAAATAAAATGGATATTTTTTTACTGATGTTATAAATTATGTTATATATATATATATATATATATATATATATATATATATATATATATATATATATATATATATATATATATCTACTTGTGACTGGTATTGATAATTCCAAGGAGGATATTAATCCAAAGAGAGCTTAATGTAAATTTAAATTACAGAGCATTATAATAATAACAATAATGGATCCAGAAAAATCCATTTTGCTTATAATTTATTTCGTGATTATTGTTATATACATCTCTTCAGCATTTGTGAAGAACTTTCGGTCTGAAGAGATGAAAATGACAATA
>CAHIKZ030005591.1:1535000-1550000 GCA_903632075.3 Acanthosepion pharaonis | reverse complement strand
TGTGACAGTATTTTCGAATTTGAAGTGCAAAAGCTTATTTAACTTTTAAGTCATTTTTAAATATTAACTACTTTCAAAAGTTTAATATTTTATTGATTTTTTAGGCACTTTTTTTTCGAAATCCTGCATTGTTTCCGTCCCTAAAATTAAATCTAAAAAAGAAATAATTAATAATTTCAGTATGTCGCTCACTGAAAAAACAATAAATTACTTATATTTAAAAAAAGAAATTAAAATATTTAATGAAATAGGATGTAAAAAAGAAAATTAAAAATGTTGAAAATACGATGATGAATTTGACGCGTGATGGCGTAATGCATTTCATATAATATTATATGAAATGATTACTTAACTTTTATATATCAAATTTTTCTTGACTTCATAGTTTCTTGGTAAAACTTCCAGTCTTCAGGGTGTTCGAAAACTGGAAATTTTATCGGGAAACTTCGAAATCGGGAAACTTCGAAATCGGGAAACTTCGAAATCGGGAAACTTCGAAATCGGGAAACTTCGAAATCGGGAAAAAATTGATATTTAAAAGTTATCTTTTCAAATAATATAATTAACGCTCTATTTTTAATATTATTTTAATATTTTTAATATTAATTTTTAAGATATATTAGAAAAGAAAACACAGAAAGAAAGATCTGTTACGAATGAAACTAGATGTCAAATTACCAAAATAGAAATAAAACAATATATATATATATATATATATATATATATATATATATATATATATATATATATATATATATATATATATATATATATATATATCAAACAGTATTTTGAGTGGATACTGTATTAGAATAGAAGCTCTACTCTTATCTTTAAGCAGTATTTTTTTAACTACCGGTGGTTAAAGCACGAAAGATGGAGGTTTCTTCTGTAAACAGGGCGCAGGTTCGTATCTTACCGGTGGATACATTTTCAGTAATAAATATTTTCAAGTGTGAAGATAGGTAGACGACATAAATAAAATTTTAAAATAAAAACGGAGCGTCTACTCAAATAGGTTATCCACTCAAGATAACGTTTGAAGCAATAATAATATATATTTATATATAATATAAATAAATGCATTAATTATATATATATATATATATATATATATATATATATATATATGAGTAAACCTTTTTCAATTTGTCATACATTCCCCACCCCAATATTGTTTTTTGATATATACAAACCTCTAGATAGTTATCTTATATATATATATATATATATATATATATATATATATATATATATATATATATATATATAATCAATGCCTTTCTCACAGGGATTGTAGAATGGAAAATAATTCGTCATCTACAAGGACGTTTTCTTGACTCTATCGACATTGGAAAGTAAAGACAGTGTAGCTCCCTCCCATATAGGGCAGCGCTACTCTATTTTCGGCCTGATTTGGCTCTTGTAAAGGTAGTGTATAGCAGAATGGTTCAGGTACTTTATGGAGCTGGACAGGGAACCGCCCATTTTTCCACCATAGGGCAAAAGCAGGTCAAAAGTCGACTACACTGAACTTGCCATAAAAAGCCTTATTATTATTATTATTATTATTATTATTATTATTATTATTATTCCTTTGATTTCTGGTGTATACACATTTCTTTCCGTGTCCCGACCAGAGACCTAAGGTCAGAAATGTCATCATGACTTTTCCAATGAATATATATATTTACATAGATAAAGCCCTTCGTAAAGTGTGGGCTGTACTTGTGAGAATTTTTTTTGTATTTCTTTAAGGCATGGACTTCCAGGAACCTCTTCTATTAGATTGCTGAAATCTTTTCCTACTAATCCGAGGGTTCCAACTACAACAGGGATTGTTGATGTTCCCATGTGCTACATTTTTGAGATTTCGATTTCAAGGTCTTTGCATTCTTTAAAGATACATTGCAGTCTGCAGTGACTGCCATATCAATAAGGAGACACTTTTTTTGTTTGCGGTCTCTAATCACAATGTCTGGGCGGTTGGCTTTGATTGTTCGTTATTATTATTATTGTTTTTTTTTGTTGTTGTTGTTGTTATTATTATTATTATTAGTTTTATTTTTGTGTATATTATGTTTCCTGCTTTGTATTCTGTAGGATATCTTCAAAGATACAAATCAATATACAAGAAGTGCTATGTCAATAAGAAATCACATTCTGTTTTTGTGGTCTTTGATCACGATGTCTGGGTGATTACTTTTGATTGTTCTGTCTGTGTAGATTGTAAAGTACCATAACATTTTTAAAGGCCCTATCTTTGCAATTGTGTATAGGTGATGTTTACACAACTTTCTTGCAGCTTTCTTCTTCTTCTTCTTCTTTTTCTTTTTCTTCTTCTTCTTCTGATTATTATTATTATTATTATTATTGTTATTATTATTATTATTATTATTTGATATTTGATGTCCTCTTCGACTCTTAGATGTTTTGTCGGGTGATGAACCTGCAGCACAAAGACATAATACAGCACACCTGCTGTTCCGCGCATACCGTACCTGCGCGCTCCTGATGATATCAAATATCGTCTGTTAAAGCAGAAAGATTCTTTGAAATACTACCAAGTGCAGCAAATAAAAAAGGGACAACTTCAGCTGCTACTTGGTACAACTTTTTGATTTGCCCCCAGTAGTCTTGGTACATCAGTATGTTACCCTGCTTCTCCATCGCAATGTCCTTAGCGGTATCACAACGTCTGTCAGGGTCCGTTATTATTATTATTATTATTATTATTATTATTATTATTATTGAAATATTTTCTTACGGGTACAACATTTTATTGGAGCCATTAAAAACAAACTTTTTTTTTATCGAAGAACAAAGAAAAGCTTATAAAGTCATAACAGAATTAGAAAAAGTAAAAAAAATGACGTCATTATTATTATTATTATTATTATTATTATTATTATTATTATTATTATTTCCTTCAATTTCTGTTTTATACAAATTTCCTTTGGAGTCCCAACCAGAGATGGAAGGTCAAAAATGGCTTCATAACATTTTCCACTGTCATTTTTTTTTTTTTTTAAATAAACTAATATCACACATATTTTACATAGAGAAACTTGTGTTTCCTTTTTTTTTGTTTTTCTTTTAGACATGGTCTACCAGGAATTCCTTCATTGAACCTTTTTTAATCCATCCGAAGGCATCAACTACAACTGGAATTACAGATGTTCACATGTACCACATTTGTGAGATTGTATATTCAGTATCCTTGTATTTTGATTGTTTAATTTATTATTAGTAGTATTGTTGTTATTATTATTATTATTATTTTATTATTATTATTATTATTATTATTATTTCTGCTATGGACACACTACCTACCAAGTCTGCGGAAAGACCTAAGGCAGGTCGTGGTGTGTTGTTATGGCCACATTTCATGTTAATTTTTTTTTTTTTTTTTTTTTTTTTTTAGTCTTATTATTATTATTATTATTATTATTATTATTATTTATCTATTTGTTCTTTAGCTTTCTCTTCAGCGGAATCGCTTGCTGGATCACTAAAAGAGACAAGGAGTAAGATGCTAAAAATATACATTCTGTATCTGTCTGTTTATTAGTCCGAATAAAGTAAATAATATATACATTCTTTTCCAGTAAATCCCGATGTTAAGTAATATTTACCGTGTACAGTGTTTATATTTTCTTTACAATATATTTTCTATTCTATATTCTTGTCTCCCGTATAAAGAAAAAACGCCAAACAGAATAATTTTTCAACGGGAGTTCTGTCAATGTCCTTCACTTTACTTTTTGTGCTCAGTGCTCCTATTATCATAGGTATTTCTGTAGTACTGTAGTATTAACGTGCAACACCTTTCAATTTCAGTATCAAGATACTTTTATTTATTCACTTTGGTATATACTTTAACAGAATTTTTTATCTGATGAAACTGCGATATCTATATAACGTCTTTTTTGCTGGTAGTATTTAATTAGGCCCTCTCGTCTATTAGTTTTTATGTATCTGTCAGTATGAATGGCAAAGTCCTAAAGAAAATTGACTTCATATCTTCCAGTGAATGTCCTTCTTAATCTAATCATGACAATATTGGACAACCGGATACTAAATGGTCAATAGTCTCAATGTTTCGTTTACATGATTTAAATAATAGTGAATAGCACCATTCACGTAATCTCCATATTGGCCCTGCACCGTTCATATAATCTACATATTGGTAACCTGCTCCATTCACATAATTTAAATTTTGGTGACCTGCACGTTTCACATAATCTATATATTGGTCTAGCATCGTTCACATAATCTACATATTAGTGACTTGCACTGTTTACATCATTAAAATATTGGTCCAAAACCGTCCACACACTCTACATATTGCCCTCTCACCGTAGCATAAGTTACATATTGGCTCTGTATCGATTTCATAATCTACATATGGTTCACATAATCTACATATAGGTGACCTGAATCGTTCACATAATCTACATATTGGCGATATACCGTTTACACAATTTATATATTGTGTAAACGGTAGCATCAGCTACATATTGGTCCTGCCTCGTTTTCATATTCTACCTATTGGTCCAGCAACTTTCGCATGTTATTCCTGATAAATTGACTTTGACTTTCATTTTACCGTCATTTAATTCCTTTAAAATGAAGTTGAATTCCTTTTTTATTTGTTTTATAAATGGAGTATTTTTTTTTTTACATTTCTCACGACAGTAAACTATCTGTAGCATCCAATAGATTGGTTTGGTTTGTTTTGTTTTACGACATGTCAACCTCAATTAGTTATTTAATGCCGGCAAGAATTTCTCTTTTCAGGAATGTATTGCTGGTAATAGTTTTTTTCAAAAGTGTATTGCTGGTAATAATTTTTCCTTCAAAAGTTTATTGCTGGTAATTATTTTTACAAAAACGTATTGCTGGTATTAAACCTATTTTTACACTTTCATAGTTTTTTGACTCCAGTTTAGGGGTTAATATAGCTAGGACCCTAACAGGTATTGCCACCCCGGGTCAGGGTGGACCTGGGAACACCAGCAATTAAGAAGTGGTTCCACGCTCCTCAAAACCTATTGATCAGAGGTCTTACTACTCTCGAACCCGCCGAACGAGGAGGGAACAAGCCTGAATGAGGGCCCCGGAACGTGTTCGCACAGGAAGCACCAATACGAACATTTAAGCGTGTCTGGGTGTCATTCTGAGGTTAATGAAGAGGATTCGAAAAGAGTTGGATGAGTTTAATGGTGCTTAGGGCAGTTCAGAAAACCCACTCTGATCATTCTGATAAGAAAATAAGTCCCGAATTTGTTAATGAGGGTCTCAGATTCAACACAGAAACCTACATCAAATGTCTTGAGTTGTAGTGCAGTCCTAGGTCAAGTGGGTGGCTTCTGAAGATCCTATATCCGGCAACGGGACTCTGCCCCATGCCACGCAAACAGAAGAACTAGTCATGGCTGTCAGACAATTTTTGAGACCACATCACCCCTTACATCTGCCCACCAAACTCCCCAGACTGAAACCCCTTGTTTATTATGTGTGGGTCACAGTTGGTCAACAGAAATCTTTATAACATCAAATAGGAACTGAAGGCAAGGATTATGGCAGAATTCACCATATTAACCAAGGAGACCGTCCAGAAGAGCTGCAGGAGATTCTGAAGAAGTCTGGAGTATGTGGTTGAAGCCAATGGCGATTTTATTGAATAAATTCCTTTTGTATTTCAAGATATTTTTTGTGCAATTTTCGTAAATATATGTTAAAATGAGATGCCAATATTATTTTCACTTTTGCGTAATTTATATGACAATTACTCCATTGCACCTTGTATATGAATCATAATGATATAGGTCTTTCACAAAATTCTTGCTCTTTTTTCTTCTATGTGTCATGTCCCTTCATAAGCGGAGAGATCATGGCTTACTATAAATTCCTATCTCTTGTAGTTCTTGACAATGCTTTTTTTATTTTTTATTTTTTTATCTTTTTTTTTACAGTAAGGTTTACCCTGTACAAAGCCCGGGGACCATACGAGGTAGGGGATTACCTTAAGTGTAACTTTATATGAATAGGAGGAGGAGTGGATAACTGTTAACCCTTGAACAGTTAAGATCGAGGAAACATCCTCTTGAAAGTCAGGGTAATGGTTTACAGGAAGAGACTGTTTCAGTGGAACTTCTTTCTGGCTGATGGAATACGCAGGGAATGTGGATGGTTTACTACTATGTAAGTGTCATGGCGGGTCCTAGCTGTGAAGGTTAAACCTGGCAGAACCAAAGTATGGTAGTAGCGATAGAGCAGTGAGAAGCACATCCCGCCTGTTGGAGAGAAGTTGAAGTGACGTAATTATTTCTTCTCCGACAAAGACGCGGAGAGACTTTCGAACTCTATCAAGACTGGAAAGTAATGGCTGGGCAGCTCCTGACTAAATATGGCAACAGTAATCCATTTTCGGCCTAATCTGTCTCTTATAAATGTAGAAGATAGCATGAGAAGTCGGGTACCTTCTTGGTGCTGTAAATGTGTTCAGCAATTTTCCAAGCTCATTCGATTAATTAATTCGATTAATTAATTAATAATCTTTACAACCATATGAAATTAGTTTTTACCCTATCTGTTCTAATGGGAAAAGATTTTATTTCATTTTCTACGAATATAAATATTCGTTTTGTTATTATTGATGTCAGTATTTTCTAAATTATAGGAAAACATTATTATTATTATTGAATTTGTAACGGTGATGGTTTCAAAAACCCAAAATAATCTTAACTAACTCTCCTCTCCTCAGAGAGAAAGCGTTTTCCATGCGATATTCCCTGTATCTAAGATAGTTGTTTTTTTTCTTGTAAATGTTGTTATGCTGGGCGCAATTCCGATCGTATCAATGTGTTCCTGGAGAATCTTCGGAGTCCAACCAAGGGTTCCAGTGACAATTGACACAACCTTGGAACATTTAGCTTTTTTCAAGGTTGAAATATATTAACTGTTAAAAAGAGATGGCTTAATGCATAGCCGAAATCGCTCGGATAAAAAAGAACAATTGGACAGTTTTTATATAATTTATCTTCCGAAAAGAAAAAGTTTATTAGACCACATATGAAATTGTATAACAAACTAAATCAAAAGCACTTTGTCTGTCGTATTCAGTGACATGTGCATATATATATATATATATATATATATATATATATATATATATTTTTTTTTTTTTTCTGGATTGAATAAGACTGACATACTCGGCGTCAGTTTAAATAGACTATACTCATGAGGTAATTTAGGATTTCTCTGTTGTGTAATTTATATGCTCTCTTATAATAAATACATTGAGCTCTTTTTGTGGATCAGTTTTAATATTTTATATTATTAGGACCAACTTGGATTATATAACAACAGATTTTTTACCTGTATATATATATATATATATATATATATATATATATATATATAAATTCAAACTTATTAAATATAGCTGACAACGAATATATATTGTTATTGATCATGAGCCGTTCTAAAATTCCGAAATTAAAGCAACTATATGAAGTTTAGAACAGTTCATGATCAAACGTAATAGACACCCGTTGATGGTCATATTTAAAATTATAGCCTTGAATATATATATATATATATATATATATATATATATATATATGTGTGTGTGTGTGTGTGTGTGTGTGTGTGTGTGTGTGTGTGTGTGTGTGTGTGTGTATAGGATGCGATGGATGAATTGTCGTCTAAATTACGTCAAAATGAAAATAACACGTACATCTCATAACAGATTTTTTTTTTCCAAAATTACACATCTAGAAATACTAAAGAGTAAATTTATTCAATAAAATATCTATTGGCTTCAATCAGGGCCTCCAGGCGACTTTGAAATCTCCTGCAACTCCTCTGGACGTTCTCCTTGTTTAAGTTCGTGAATACAGCCATAATTCTTGCCTTCAATTCATATTTGGTGTTACAAGTAGTTTTGTTGGACTCTCGCTCAACTGCACCCAATAAATATTAATAACGTGGGTTGCAGATTCGGAAGTTAGGTGGCCAGATAAAAGGGGTGAAATTGTCTAACAGCCATGAATAAATTCTCCTGCTTGTATGGCATGGTGCAGAGTCCTGTTGCCAGACATAGAGTCTTCCAGCAGACACCCTCTACTCAGGGTAATTGATGTAGGCCGTGTATAGTCTGAGGCTATGTGGGAAGACTAATGGAGGCATTACGTCGCCTAGTGATAACTCCAAGCCTATTCGTAATCAGCATTAGACTCATCCAACTCTTTCCAAATCCTCTGCACTGTCCTCAGACTGACACCTAATCACTTTGAAGTATTCGTATTGGAGCTTCAGACGCGAATACCAAGCAGCACAGCACGCCATTTTCAAATTTCTGGCGGCCTGAATTGCGTGTTGGTGCTCTTTTTTTTTCACAGATGGTGTCCAACTGACCCTATTATACTGTGCCATCTATTAAATGAAAAACAAACAACGCGCATGCGCGAAATTACAATATGAAAATGGCGACAAGTTATCGCTCCCTGTATATATAATTATTTCACTCCAAGGAAGGTGATACCAGTAAGATACTAAATTCTGAAGATTGTTGGAACCCGGGAAGCAAGAATCCGGAAGTATGCTTTACAGGCAATAAGTGCCAGAAAACGAACTGTTAGATAGAACTTATAATTGCATCTTGCTAGATCATCAATAAATCGATGCGACCTAATTGCCACTCTAGCAGTAGGCTTAAATTCCTGCAGTCGAGGTTCCAAATAGGAGAACTCTCTAGAACAAATTCAAGGAAAATATTTATAGGAAAGAATAGAAGAAACCACACCATAATGACGGGAAAGAAAGTGAAGTCGAGATGCTAGGTTAGGACTGATAAAATTACATACCCTTTTTGCGTTTTGTCGAGAATCTCGAGAAATACATAACCGGAAACACGAAACCAGGGAAATCACGATTCAAGCCTGTTTCAAAAGTAGTTGTAAATAATTTCTTCTTTTCGACACCAAATATTTTTACCTTAACATGCGTAAATAGA
This sequence comes from Acanthosepion pharaonis, assembly GCA_903632075.3. Classification (NCBI taxonomy): domain Eukaryota; kingdom Metazoa; phylum Mollusca; class Cephalopoda; order Sepiida; family Sepiidae; genus Acanthosepion; species Acanthosepion pharaonis. The sequence continues at coordinate 1,540,978 of CAHIKZ030005591.1, read as the reverse complement.
CACGAAAAAAAATCGTACACAAGCATTCAGATACAGATCCACACACATGTACACAGACACACAAATACACGCAAATGCACACACATAAAGACAAATACCGAAACACGCACAAATACGCACGTATCACACACACACACACATTTTAATTCATCTCTAGCCTTAATCTCATGCAAGCATATAAAAACGAACACACAAATGCTTGCACATACGTATAAATACGGAAACACGCACACATACAGACAAAAATACTCTCGCATATATAGACATGCAGAAACCCCATACACTAATTAATTAGACACACAAATTTCGCGAATGCATAGAAACGCACGTACACAGACACATGCAAACAGTTGCTCCCACATACCATAGATAGGCAAAAACACGCGCGTACAAACACACGTCCATACGCATATACACACAAATGCTCGTATATATATATATATATATATATATATATATATATATATATATATATATATATATATTCTAAGCGTAGCGTAGATGTGGCATAGGGACGAAAGTATGGGGCAACCAGTGAGGATCGAACTCACTATTCAGTCATAACTGTTTTACACCACGCCAAGGTGCCCTACTTGCATATATATACATATGCAGAAAAATGTACATACACGGACACACGTACATACACATAGATATAAACTTTCTTGAATATGTACATATGGAAACATGCATGTACACACATTCATACTCTGATATACACAAATAGTAGTTTATAGACACACATGCAGAAAAGCTGGTGTGCGCAGACACACATACGCGTAAGGAAAAACAAACAACGGTTTTACATAAACATGAATAAATCTTTATAAGCTAAAATGGATTTCCCGCTGTGAAATGATGATTCATAAATTATTCTTTAAAATCATTTCAGCGATGACGGGCTGGCTTCGATCCTCTCTGGGGATTAAGCATTGAGTAAACATCGATAAAGAATGCGATTCAGAGAGACAAACACATACACACGCTTCATTTTTAGTAATAACGCAGATATGCAAGCAAACGTATAGAGACGTATTAGCACACAAACACACACGCACACACACACACACACACACACACACACACACACACACACACACTGTTTCTTTGTTCTCACTTCCCTCGGGCTTATGGACACATGACGTTGAGGTTTACAGATCAACGTGGTGTAATGGTTAACAAACTTGTCTCGCTTGGGCAATTATGACTGAATAGTGAATTCGATCTTCACTGGATTGCTCCATACTTTTGGCCTTGTGCCGCATCCAGGCTTCGCTTAGAAAATCACCTTTTAGTCACTTGGTTGTAGTGTAATGATTAACAAGCTTGTCTCGATAGATCATTCACGACTGAATAGTGAGTTCGATCATCACTGGGTGCCCCATACTTTCGGCCTTGTGCCACATCTAAGTTACGCTTAGAAAAACATTTAGGAGGTCTCCCCGTGGATTCTTTTGGAGAGATTGGCAGAAGAGGAAAAGGTTTTTTTCCCGTCAGAGTAGATGCTGCGGTTGCGTAATAACTGTTACATAGCGCTGATATGACCTGCTTTGACCAGCGGCCCGAGTGCAAACACTCGGGTCTCCACGTTAAAAAATGACGTTGTGTCACAACCTGGCTCAGGTGTGTGTGTCTGTGGGGGAGTCACACTAAATCATGGACACATCATGTTGAAACACCGGATTCCCTACTTGGATGTATGGCTGGTATAATGGATAATAGTTCGAAATTGTTAATCAGACAGCATAGTTTCAATTCCGTTGTGTTCCTTATATTCCGTTAAAAAGTATGAATTCACCTGTTCTCCTCCAGCTATAGATTAATTAGTAAGAATTTTATTACTAAACAATTATAATCGCTCAAAAATAAATTCTTAGAATCTAAAAATATTTCCTGGCTTTAAATAACCTCCAGAGTGTTCATAAGCCGTAGAAAATACATCAACAATAAAAAACAATGATGTCAGACCCAATCCTCCAATCTCCCCCAGCTATGGTTTAATTAGTCGGACTTGCATCACTAAATTATATAATCTAAAAAAAAAATCCTTAGAACTTAAAAAAAAAAATTGCTGACTTTAAATAACCTGCAAAGGGTTGATAACCCGTAAAATCCAAATCAGTTAATCACTTCTCTCACTGTGTTTGACTCAACAAATATCCAAATCTCGACTTATGCGTACGCTCAAAATTTTACAAATACACAAATCTAAACATACATAGAAATAGACACATTTAGTTGGGCTTGTGAATTGGGTGCGTCATGCAAGAAATTACAGCGCAATAAATCGGAAAGCCTGTGCCAAGTGATGACTAACATTATTTATGTGTGATTTTACCCCCCTGGCAAATAAAATATGAAATCAGATGAGTACACGCGCGCTATCCTTACACTAAAATATGGAGGATGTCATAAATCCTCAATGAAGGATAATTCACATGCTAGTTATCAATATTTTTATTTTTTTCCCCTGAAGAGAAATGATTTAAAAGCTGCCTTGAAAACTTATCAAACCTACTCGTAGGATTCACATATAAAGTCGACCTTCAATATGATAGTGTAAAAGATCTTTTTTTTTAATTTATAATGACTGTGATCAATAAGAACAAAATAATTCATGATTATCACTGAATTTATTTCAGATTATTTTAAATAGGGCAAACGAGCTACAGATGTTGCTTTCAAAGAATGTAAAACAAATAAAATATATATATATATATATATATATATATATATATATATATATATATATATTTTTTTTTTTTTTTTTTATATATATTTTTTTTAAAATCTTTATTTTTTATTGTTTAAACCAGGGATTCTCACCAGGGGTGAAATTCATCCCCAAAGGATAAATTTGGGATTTTCAGGGGTGAATTTTAACCACGGTAAGTTTAGGGGTGGGAGGAGGAGAGCATTTATAGAATTTGGCCTATCTGACATGTCACCTAGAAAATTAAGTGGGGGAATGGCATTCTGACAAATGGTGAAAGAGATTGAGAAACCTCTGTTTTAAACGTAGTTAAGAATTTCATTAAAACAATGACTTACTTGGGCCGAAATCATTGAAAAGATTTTTTTTGTTTTTAAATAAACATAAAAACCTACGAAAAATAAAAAATAAAGTTAATATCAAGAGAAGTATTTTACAAAATATTTACGATAATTTTCTGTTACTGAGTAGTCCGAATCGGATAATGCAGTCTCCTATAAATGTGAACGCAGGTTCGATACCTGCCGAAGAGCAAATCATCTCTAATAAGTTTCCTTGAGGGTGAATCCCGGGAAGCGTAATTAACACTGTTTATTAAAAAGATCGGGAAAAAAATAGTGACGTCTACTCAAATAAGGGTATCCACTAGAATTAACGTTTGAAATAATATAATATAATAATTTCCTGGTGAATATTGAGCAGCCACAACTAAAAGTTACATGCAATCATCACGCAGTCGACAAATTTTATTTGTGATACACACGCGCACACACAGACACACACACACATACACAGACACACACATACACACACACTCACACACCCACACACGCACAAATATATATATATATATATATATATATATATATATATATATATATATATATATATATATATTGAAGTGAACATTCAGTGGCGACAGACTGTTTTAAGTGGTCTGATGATTGCGTTTAGCATGAAAGAGTCTGTCGCCTCTGAGTGTTGACTTCAATGTTCACTTTTATATTTACATACGTTCTATCTCTGAAATCGAGCACTTTATTCCATAAATATAGCATACATGAAAACTATATTTCTTCATCTATATATATATATATATATATATATATATATATATATATATATAATAAGACCATCTTCAGTGGTGAATTGTTAAGACAAAAACTAAGTTGGGAATTTTTTTAATGTTCATGAAACGCGCTCTGTTGATTCAAAATTGACGTTATCAAAAGAGGTAGCTAAATATAAAAGGAATGCGAAAAACTACGGCGCCTTTCTTAATGAGTATAATGGCAGCACTAAGATATTGATCCGTGAATTTGAGACGATTAAGATAAAGATAAATTGACATAATATATCAAGATTATTCAACCAAACGTACTTGAATGAGGATATTCTCCATATATATATATATATATATATATATATATATATATATATATATATATATATATATAGGCGCCTGTTTGTACGTGTAAATGAGGATTACTACAAACACACACAAACACACACACACACACACACACACACACACATATATATATATATTGTGTATTTATGCAGCAATCTCTCTTTTATACATGTTTCATTAAAGACAACAGACAAGGTACTGCGATTAACGTTTTTTTTTAAATTTTTCTGGTGTTCGAACAAGTGTTTTCTTTTCTGGACAGAGAGTGTGGAGAAACTGTCCTAATGTTTTGTAATTCTGAGCGCTTTCGGATATATTTTTAGCTATTATCGAGGTTGTTTTGATTTTTTAATTTTAAGTGAATGTATGAGGTGTCTATATGTATCTGGAGTGATAGGGATGTTTTATTTTACAAATACAGTTAGCACACTAAATAAAAAAGATTAATCGCAGTATCTAGTCTGTCGTCTTTAATGAAACACACACACACACACACACACACACACACACACACACACATATATATATATATATATATATATATATATATATATATATATATATATATTGAGAATGGATGAGCAAAGGCTTCCAAAAAGGTGCTGTATAGACAACTACCAAACTCCGGTTGGACGTCCACTTTTTCGCTACAAAGACAAATTGAAATGGATTGGCTTAAGAGATGTTTCATTAATTTAAAGAATTTTGAAGGCTGAAGCACCGTGATCAATTTCGTCAAGATCTGGAGCAGAGACACCATCAAAATCCTGCTTTAACAAGATTCATCTGTCAGTGTGGCTTTGTCGCCTGCAGTAAGGCTGGGCTAGTCTCACACTAAAGAAATGCCTTTCCCTTACCTAATTTTCTGAACTATAGTCCCTGTCAGCATGCTTAAGTGTAAAACAAAATGCACCATCCAATGCTGACTCTCATTTATCGTTCACGATAGGAGAGTCCACTATATATATATATATATATATATATATATACGTGTATAATTTTGATAGTTGGTCTGTTTGTCTTTGTGTTTTGATGCTTGAATCTGGATGAGTCTGTTTATTTGTATATAAGTACGTGTGTGTGTTTACTTGTATATGCTTTAATTGTATGTACTTGTGTCTGATATAATTTTCTTTGTCGTGGCTTTTTATTTATTCGTCTGTTCAAATTCTTCTTCGTTTTTATCCTCATTTTATTCTTTATTTTATTTTCCTTTTTCGGTATTTTTATTTCTTCACTTGTTTTCTTCTATTTCCTGTATCCTTCGTATATTTGCGTATATATTTAACTAGCAGTAGAGCCCGGCATTGCCCGGGGATGTAACAGTAAGAGATAGATCAAGTATCAACCATCATAAAGACTAAAAAATAAAATTGACAAAGATTATTGTTTAAGGTTGACGGACACGCATGTCCTAATTAGTTTTTTTTTTTTTTACGAATTGGTCAAAACAAAAGCATTGTTTTCAATCGTTATGAGTCTACTGATTGAATAGAATTTTATTATAAACAATTGTCTTGTAAATGGAATTTTTAAAGCATTCTGAATGTAAAAATAAAGAAAAAAGTGTGCAAGACAATAAGAAACACTACCTGCCAATCGGTTGAAAAATGTAGGAAATCCTCTCCCATATATAAACGAACACACACACACAAACAACCTGGGTTTTATAATAAGTATAACTCGATATGAGTTGTCCCCCTTTCATTCTCGCGATGCCTCTTAATCGTGTTTTCAAATTGATTTCGTGCAAAAACAATTGTGTCTTTCCAATTTTTGGCGCTGTCAGAACCACCGCAAGGTAATTTTACGTAGTCCTGTGAAGTTTTGTTGAAATCGGTTGGAAATCCGATC
>CAHIKZ030005591.1:1525000-1530000 GCA_903632075.3 Acanthosepion pharaonis | reverse complement strand
AGATGGGAATAAAGCTGGCAATTCGTCAAAGTGAGAGAGAGAAAAGAGAGAGGGAGAAAAAGATAGTGGATGAGAAGAAGAGTGGGTAAGAGATAATGGGAGAGAAGAAGAAAGAGGAAGAGAAGATGAATGAGAAAGAGAAGAACGTAGTAAAGAAGAGAGACGAAAAGAGAGGAAGAGAAGAAAAGAAGAAGAGGGAAGAAGAAAAGAAGAGGGAGGAATAGAAGAAGAGAGTGGAACAGATGAAGAAAGAGGGGAGAAGGGGGAGGTAAAACAAGAAAGAGGAAGAAAAGAAGAAAGAGGAAAACAAAAAGGAGGAAGAGGAGAATGATGGGGGAAGAGAAGAAGAAGAAGAAGAAGAAGAAGAAGAAGAAGAGGAAATAAAAGAGGAGAAAAAGAGAGAGGAAGAGAAGAAGCGAGAGAGGAAGTGGAAAGCGTAAGAGGAGAAAAGACAACTGGGCAGAGGATTGTTGTTCGCCACGACAAGTGGAAGCGGTAAACAAAGTTGTCTAAAATTATTAAATCGTTGCAAATACATTTTGGACGGTTGACTTGTCAGGCGGTTTTGACAGAAATGCAATAAAGATATAAACTCCCGCCCACACACTCTTATAACATGGAAATATATCTCTGCATATGTATGTATGTGTGTGCGCGTGTGTGTGCGCGCGTATATGTGTTTACATGCACAGACTCAGAGGCGAGCTGACAATGTTAATTCTTCTTCTTCTTCTTCTTCTTTTCTTCTTCTTCTTCTTCTTCAAATCCTCCTACTCCTCTTCCTTCTTCTTGTTCGTGTACTTCTTTTTCCTTTCCTCCTTTTTCTCTCCATAACTTCCGATATTTTGTATCTCTTGTTTATCTCTTTTCACCATCTCTGACAATCCTCATTCTAACAGCCACAACTAATTTCGGTTTCATATTTAACTAGAAGAGAAAATAATGACATGGTCAATATGTTGACATTCCACACCACACCAAACAAAAGGTTAGGAAGAAAAGTGCCATCAGTAATAGAGAGAGCAATAACAGTAACTTTGAGAACAACTAATTTCCTATTTTAAGAAAAAAAAAACATTTGTTGTATTTCAGCCAATTGTAAGGCTAAGTGCTCAAGAAATGTTGAAGACTTTCTATGATCATGTCAGTGTTCAGTATCCCTTTAAGAGGTGTGCTTTCCTTGCTTTCAACATCTCCTATTACTATTATTGACTAACAAATTATAATTTCCTGTTATATAGGAATAAAGTGTCGCTGCCAACACTGGAGTTTGAACACAGATCACTAGAGAGCAAACACCGGCGATCCCATTTTGAATAAGTAGATCAAATGATGCTAAAAGATATGTATATATGGGAATTAGCGTGGAATCACTCTCCGAATTACTTCGGAGGTGTGCTTGTCGAACTCTCTGCCTTTGGGTAGAAAGGAACCCAGACGAGGCTATGCCAAAGGGCAAAGTCTCGTCTGGGGTGGTAGACAGCTACCCGACCCCGTTTTTACGGGGTATACGGGAAATTTTGCCCGAGCTTACGGGCTCGGATACCCCACAATAAACTCGGCTTTGTGCCACATCCGACCGCGTGGGGCCGTTAGTGAATATCATCACTCTCCGAATTACTTCAGAAGTGTGCTTGTCGAACTCTCTGCGTCTGTGTAGAAAGAAACCCATACGAGGCCATGGCAAAGGGCAGAGTCTCGTCTGGAGTGGTAGACAGCTACCCGACCCCGTTTTTACGGGGTATACGGGGAATTTTGCCCGAGTCTACAATAAACTCGGCCTTGTACCACATCCAACCGCGTGGGGCGCTTAGTGAATATCATCACTATCCGGATTACTTCGGAAGTGTGCCGTTCAAACTCTCTGCCTCCGGGCACAGAGGATCCCCAGATGAGGCTGTGCCAAATGGAAGAGTCTCGTCTGCGGTGACAGACAGTTACCAGACTCCATTTTTACGGGATCTACGGGGAACTTTTGCCCAATACACCATAATAAACTTGGATACCCCACAATAAACCTGGCCTTATGCCGCATCCGGCGGCGTGAGGCGGTTAGAGAATATCCCGCTATACGGATTACTATTCGGATCACTATACTGTGGTTACTTTTTGAGCGAGTATTATTAAGCAAGTACTATTAGTGCGAGTGATATTCGAATGCGTCTGACACCAGTATTGTTCAACGGCGTTAATATAGTTGTATCTGCGATTACATAGTCTCTACTACAACGAGCATTTCGAAAGTGACAACGAGTATTTGTTGACATTACAAAAGTGGCAGCGAATGTTCGTTGAGATCACAAAATTTCCAAATTGTGACTATATATAAAAACACGTGTTTGTATATAAATACATATGTGGGTGTCTGTATGTCAAAATCCAAGTCCCTGTCGAAATAACCTGTCCCTGATTTCGTATGTCCTAAGGTGTGTATCTGTATTCACCACACTTAGCCGATTGTGGGTTGGTGAGATATTTAACCCATAGATGTGGTGGCTAACAACTGACTGAAGCGTTCATCCACCCTTTAACGGTGGTGTAATGGATAGCAGCTCGGATTGAGGAATCGGGGAGCCAAGTTCGAATTCCAGTCGATTTCATTACATTCACTTACAAATTCAATTGAGAAAAGTATGAATCCATCTCTTCTCTTGGGTAAATAGCATGACAGACTGAGCCTTGAGTGGCAACCGGTCAAGAAGAAGGATAGCTCTGAATATAAAACCTGGGTGGCTGAGTGGTCGACGACTAAACTTGCTGCCCTACCAGACCAGTGTCTGGTAAGGAGAATAAGTGAAACCCCAACAGCCTGTATGTACAATGTGGCATAGTTAAATTGTCGCCATTTTATATTTTTAATTCAGCGCATGCGCGTTGTTGTTTTTCTTATTGTGACGACTGTGCATTATAGCAGGGTCAGTTGGGCACCGTCTGTGAGGAAAAGAGTACTATGACGCGATTCACTCCGCGAGAAATTTAGAAACGGCATGCTGTTCTATTTGGCATTCGCACCGGAAGCTCCAATACGAAGATTTCAAAGTGTTTGGGTGTCAATCTGAGGAGAGCATGACAGCATGACAGACTGAGCCTTGAGTGGCAACCGGTCAAGAAGAAGGAGATTAGGAATGAGTAGGATGAGTCTAATGGTGATTACGAAGGTGTTTGGAATGATCACTAGTGATCCATTCATCTTCCCACTGGGCCTCAGACTCAACACGGGGGCCTACATCAAGTGCCTTGAAGAGGTACTGCTGCCCTGGGTCAAGAGGTTGTCTACTGGAAGACCCTATGTCTGGCAAAAAGACTCTGCACCATGCCACACAAGCAGGAGAACTCTGTCTTGGCTGTCAAGTTCTGCGACCACATCACCCCTTATATACGGCCACAACTCCCCAGTCTGCAATCCCCATGATTATGTGTGGGGTGCAGTTGATCGACAGACGAACAAAACTGTAACATCAAAGATGAACTGAAGACAAAGAATATGTCCAGAAGAGTTGGAGGAGATTCCGAAGTCAATGGCGATTTTATTGAATAAATTTACTCTTTAGTATTCCAAGATATTTTTGTGAAATTTTGGTAAATATATCTGTTAAAATGAGATCTCCGTGTTATTTTCATTTCTGCGTCGTTTAAACGACAATTCATCCATCGCACTCTTTACTGTTTTTAATAAGTGATAAACCTTCATGAGCCGATTGGGGTGGAAAAGTCGTTAAATGCAAGAAAACAACCCTACCAATTACTATGGACAATCAACTTGAAGATGAAGAAGAGTCTTGAAGCGTCAGGAATTTAGTTCTACCGACGAATGTCAAGGATACCTTGTAGTAAACATACGATTATCGTAGAATATATCTAAATATAACGGTATGCAACATGCTGCAAAAAGGCGTGCACATTACCTTGAATCAGTCAGCGAAAGCCACGAAGATACTATTTAAGAATTTAGCATTCGAACATAGAGACGTAAGAACGGTGCTATTGTTGACGACTTGATTAATAGCTGATCTAAGGAAATTGACCTACAATCTGTTGTTAACTGGGGAAAGAAATACCTTGTTCATTTTAACGCTCCAAAACAAAACTATTCTCTTTTAAACGTTTTAGAGGCACGTTTTGGCCTCCAGTCATCATAGCTGATGCTAACCTCCACAGTTATAGTGCTGTATTGTGTCTTCTTTGGTTAAACTTTTTCGGCTCACATAAAGTGATATTGAATCTACTTCTGGGCGCTATTTTAAGAAGTAAGTGGGTACAAATGAAAAAATTTGAAATTGACAACCTTTTTCATTTCATTGAAACGGACGTTAAACATTTCTATTTTCAAATCTTATTTTCATTTTCTAGCTAAAAACAAGTAGCGTCTTTTATATGTATTTTCTTTTCTCACGTGATCAAAATGTAATTTTCCATTATTTATGAGCTATTAATAGGGAACGTTAAACACTTCTATCTTTCTTTACTGAAACTAAGTATCGTCTCTGAAAAGTCTTTTCTCTTCTCACGCAATCAAAACGGAATAGTCCTTTATTTATGAAGTACTGGCAGGGCGTAACGGTTGTGCAAACTAATGAAGCGAGGGACAAGCACAATTCTAATAGGACAGTGAAATAGAATCATTTTAAGCTGTTTGAATATTTATCGCCAGTGATGTCATTGGTTCTCGGTTAATTCAGATGATGACGCCTAAAATTTTGTCTTTCTTGCAATATTCGGAAGCAGTAACAAATCTGGAGAAAGAAAAATAAATTTGTTTTCTTTTTGTATCGGGAATTTGCATGATGAATCTAAATTCTTGAGTTAATAATTAAATAAGCTCATGGCGAATTCTACAACAATAAAATATCCGTAGAAATTCTCTTATCACATCGCTAAAGGAGTAGAGAAAAAAAGGAGTATAGAAAAAAGGAGAAGAGGAAAATGGAGTGCAAATCGAACATATTAGTGGCAGATAATAGAAACAAAAAAGAGTTAATGATCTATATGTCATATCATTT
>CAHIKZ030005591.1:1502500-1520000 GCA_903632075.3 Acanthosepion pharaonis | reverse complement strand
TTATAATATGTATATGACACAGAGAAAATACAATTAAAATATCAAAACATTACCTATTAATAATATTCTAGCGGTAGACGTAAATCTGCTAAAAATCGATGGTATACCTAAGTAGATTAATAACACATAGATACCAAGCCAAAATAACACCATTGTTTTTTTTTATTCTATTTAATTTTTAAAAAGTTATATTTAAATTTTATAAACATCAATTTTATGTATTTTTTCTTTTAATAATTTAATCTCCAGATTTAATCTCCAGATTTAATCTCCAGAACACGAAAGTGAATTAAACTTAAGTAAAGTTATTTTAAGTTTACTATAAATTTTCATTTATATAATTTATACGTTTACTATTATCCTCTTCTTTGTTATTGTTATAACAAAGTTTCAATTGTTGTGCACCTCAGATTTCAACAGGTGCTTATCGATCAGGAAATTTCGAAAGGAACCCAGAAATTCTCTGAAAGTTACCCGGATTGACATGCAACCCAATGAAGACATGAACCTTCATATGAAGGCACGGACCTTGTTATAACAATAACAGCTATGAGGACATTAATCTGCATGTAAATAATGATAACTCCTTGTCTCAGAATTTCAGACAGTAATTAAATTAATTGTAAACCGATCTCCCTACGGAAGCCAAAACAAATATATTCATATTTTGTGATTTCTTAACATGCAAAATTGAGACGGGCGTTCGTAATCTGGCGTACTTAATCAATAATAAAGAACTCCAGATAAGGAATTTCCGAATTCTTATTGAGAACCCAGAGGAAATGTATAAAAGCACAAATCAAAAAGAAGAAATAATAATAATAATAATAATAATAATAATAATAATAATAATAATTATTATTATTATTATTATTATTATTATTATTATTAATGTGAAAATTGGGTCTCAAAAATGTAGCATATGAGAACATTAGCAACCACTGTTGTAGTTGGAGCCCTCGGATTGGTTGGAAAAGCTTCCAATAGACTTATTGAAGGGATTCCTGGTACCTTATACCTTAAGGAATTAAAAAAAAAACAAATTTTCTGACGAGTGCCGCCCACACCTTACGAAGGTCTTTATCTAAGTAAAATATGTACCTTTTTTTTAATTGCTTAGTGGAAAATGCCCACTACCCTTAGGTCTCTGGGCGAAACCGAGAAAGAAATGAGTACACACCAGAAATCAAAGGAAATAATAATAATAATAATAATAATAATAATAATAATAATAATAATAATTATTATTATTATTATTATTATTATTATTATTTTCCTTTGATTTCTGGTGTGATCATTTTTGTAAAAAAAATCATGATCACAGACATTTTACATAGATAAAGCTTTTCAACATGTGTGAATTGTACTCGTGAGTACAATATTTTGTATTTCCTTAAGGCTTGGACAACCAGAAATCTCTTTAAAGGCCCTTTATATATTATCTTATTATTTTTATCATCATTTATTATTATAATTATTATTTTAATATCATTACCATTACTATGCCATTATTATTATTATTATTATTATTATTATTATTATCATCATTAAAATCTTCTTCTTCTATTATTATCAATATTATTATTTGTAGTAGTAGCAGTAGTAGTATTCAAAAAAGGCAGTTTTGAGAAAAGAAAAGTAGAAACATTATTTAACAATGATTAAACATTTTTGGAGCGTGTGTGGGTAGTATAAGTGATAGCGGCCCAGAGTAATCGGAAAACCGGGTTCGAATTTCACTCGGGTTCATTAAATTCACTTATACGCAAATATACTTGCGAAAGATATGAATCCAGCTGTCTAACCCCACCCAGTTATGACGTATTTGGAAGAAAATCATTATCATTTTTAAAAGATTGCGTCAATGCTATATTCACTCATGAAAAAAGAGAAAAAAAGAATAAAAAACGAATTATTCTTACAATTCAAAAAATATATACTTGGGCTTTGAATAACACATAAAGGCATGATAAACTGTTAAAAAAAAGAACAAAAAACAAAAACAAAAAAACAAAGCAAATGAATTAAAAACAATATTTCGACCGTATTTATATCTTCTTCAGGTTATATATAAAACAAAAAATATTTATAAACATTGTTTCTTTTTCTTTTTCTGAAAATCGCGTTCTTCTGGATGTGTAGCAAAATATTAGGAAAGTTACATAAATTATTATTATTATTATTATTATTATTATTATTATTATTATTATTATTATTTTATTTTCTTTGATTTCTGGCGTTTAAACATTTCTTTCCGGGTCCCGCCCAGGGACCTAAGTTTAGAAATGGCATCATGAAACTTTCCACTGACAAAAAAAAATAAAAAATAAAAAAAATAAAAACAATATCATCGTTATTATTATTATTAATATAATTAAACAAAATGATTGCCGTAGATCTTACAATATTTTTCAAAAGATAAGAGAAGTGCACGATTTAAGAAAAGAAAAAGAAAAGAAAAACCCAGTCTGCCTCATTCATGAAGAAAACAAACATTCTGTTGAAATATTGTTTAACATTGTGTTTTTCTTTTCTTAAACAGAGTTCTACTCTTAACTATTATTATTATTATTATTATTATTATTATTATTATTATTATTATAAAAAATATGCAATTATTTCTTGGTTGGATGATGATGATAATGATAATGCTGATCAAGATCATGATCATAACAAAAGACAAAAAAACAGAAGGAAAAGTCGTGTTTTCCATAAAGAACAAACTACAGTAAGTTTTCTGTTTGGAAAACAATTTATCTATTCATTCTATGAGGAGTTAATAAATTTACAAAATACACGAACCTTAAAAATATACCAAAATTGTCAGGTAAAAGTATTTTGTTTTATAGAAAATAACAACAGCTACAAAAATCTATTCGGAATTAATTATTTTCATATCTAAAATTTAATAATTTTCATATCTAAAATGTAATAATTTTCATATCTAAAATTTACTAATTTCCATATTTAACATTTAATAATTTTCATATCTAAAATTTAATAATTTTCGTATCTAAAATTTAATAATTTAATAATTTTCATATCTAAAATTTAATAATTTTCATATCTAAAATATAATTTTTATTTTTCAAAATCCGATTTTCAGAGAAATTCGCGTAAATAAAGATATTTAAACAGATATGTTTTTTTGGTTTCATTCTCTGAAAAGAGAAATAAATGTTTTCTTATTTTAACGTATTCTTCATAAATAAAACTAAACATTTCTATGACGAATTCCTAGCGCGATGTGAGACTTCGGACACATGCTAGATTTCAATGGGCTTAACTAAATATTGAATAAAGTTGATAAAATCAATAGCTGCTGCAGCCAGTGTGTTTTAATCTGTTTGAGTCATTACGCGCCCGAATGAGAAATATACGAGTTTTTTCTACCCAGACACCAGAAAGAAATTCTAGAATGTTGTTGCTGTTCTGATGTTTGAAGGCTCAACCCTTTAAAGACTTTTGTCGAAAACCTTGTAAGCGCAAAAGAAAGATTTCTAAAAGACTAAATTAAATTAAAAAATAAAGAAATTAAAGTACAACAGTATTCGTCATGTGTATTTCTTTTCATATGAATCCAATCTAGCATTATGGGAGAGTGAACACCAAGATTTCATGTGGTATCGAGGATGACACAAAGGGCGTACTAGTAAAATGTCCTTACTAAAAAGTGACTTAATCCATGCTAAATATATATATATATATATATATATATATATATATATATATATATATATATATATATATATATAAAGATGTTAAAGACGACAGAAATGATACCACGATTGAGCTTTTTTTTATCGAACAAGGGATTTTATTTTTGGACACACAGTGCACAGAAACTGACCAAATGTTTTATAATTCCGAACTCTTTCGTTTAAACTTTTACCGATTATCAAGGGTGATCCTATTTTTGCTTTTTTATTAGGTGTATGGGTTGTGTGTATCTTTCTAGTGTTATAGGGATGTTTTATTTTCTGTACAAAGTTAGCACATTGTGGCCGTGTTCGTAGTTAATATTATTAAGTGTTTGCTTTTACTTTTTTATTATTAAGTCTTCCATTATTTTTAGTCCTTTTTTTTTTACATGTGAATGAGGTTATTATGTTTGTATTTTCTACTGGTATGTTTCGGGTGGAGTCTAGTATGTTCTACCAGCTGTGGTCAGTAAGATGTAAAGTAAGTCGTCTGGATAGGCATGTAGTATTGTGACCGATGTAATTATTTATGAATTCAGTTACTTACCAGACTCCATCCAAAACATACGTTGATTGGATACATTATTTTCAAGTAAATTCATTTCGTTTTGCCTTAATAAAGTCCGTCAATGGACGAAACGCATCGACTGAAATTAAATAGTTTTCCTCAAGTCTTTTATCTGCTCTCTGTACATATTATATTTGAGAATACATACACATACACACACATTGAGTGATGCCATATCGGTTGAGTTTCGATCCCGGTTTGAAGCAATTGGGTGTCTAGACACACTGATGAGCTGTGATAAAGCGAAACTGCCTGAAATAGATTAACACCGACATTTTTATTTATTTGTTTAAAAGTTATCTTTTAGATAAATACTCGTATTTGTGTAGATACTCTGTTTTTTTATTTATTTATTAATCAATATAATTATATATTCTCATTTGCCAGGCTGACTATTCGAGGAATCGTGTTAGAAATATAGGTACCCTTTCTAAAAATTTTTTTCATATATATATATATATATATATATATATATATATATATATATATATATAGTGTATTTAGGCAGCGATATTCATGTTACGTTAAAGACGACAAACAAGGTACTACGATTAAGCTTTTTATTTAATTTTTCTTGTGTTCGAACAAGTGATTTTTTGGACACAATGTGTGTAGAAACTGTCCTTATGTTCTATAATTCCGAGCGCTTTCGGCTATTTTTTTATATTAAAATACGTCAATTTTCATACTCGAAAAGAATTTTTCATATGAAGTATAAATCCGGTGTGTTTCGGCATTTTGCATACTCGAAGGAAAATTTTTATATGACGTATAATTTTCATTTTTCAAATAATTTTTTTCGCTTTTGCCTTTGATAAAATACGACAATTAACGGAACGCGTCGGTTAAAATTAAACGCAGTTTTATGCATATATTTTTTTCTTCTATTCCCACACGCGCATGCGCATACACACGCATGCGCATGCACACGCGCAAATATATATATATCAGTCTAACATGTTTAAGTCTTATTCAGCATGAATATTCAGAAACACCTTAGATTGATATACGTTTCCTATTTGTTCCTTATTTTTAGCATCACTTCGGATTCCGATCCATATTAAGAAATATATATATATACAATCTTATATTAATAATACAACGCCGAATTTCATGCCGAAGCAATTTTCAAGTGCTGGAATATTTGTTAATATAAATTATTAGATATATTAGATAGCTCTTTTACTTATCATTGAGCGGTTAAACAGAACTTAAATAAAGAGAAAGAGCAGACAGATTAAAATTCCACTGTTCTTACATGCCTGATGAGGGACAATTTTAAAGTCTCGAAACATGGAAATTTTTGTAGTGTATATATATATATATATATATATATATATATATATATATATATATATATATATATATTATGTCTTTTTTAGTAGATACACAAGAATATATTTATTATTTTCGTCTAAGAGGAAAACTTGTTAAGGAAAATATGCGCTCCCCGGGTTTAATCATCTTGCCCACGATGATATTTGTTGAATAGTGTCTTATAAATGCAAATATTTCTCAGACTTCCATACCATACATATCTGCTCAATTTTGTATCCTGACATAAAGCAATTTAAAAAAATATATATTACGCACGCACACGCGCACACACACACATACATATATATATATATATGTCCGATTAGATAAATTACAACACATTATATTCACGGATATTTTTTCCGCGTATTACAATCAAATGGGCCAAGAAATGCGCTGTAATAGTGAAAATCAATTTATTTCCCAAGTACTTTCCGTTTCTTTCTTTATATATATATATATATATATATATATATATATATATATATATATATATATATGATAGAATTAAATGTTTAATTTATCTTGAGATTCACTTTTTGTTTCCTTATTTAAATATTGTTTAATTCTATATTTTGTAAAACATTATCATTATTATATATCAAATTACAATATTTACATTTTTTTAAACATATTTCCTATGTACAAGTTGCACTGATTTCTTTGAAGATATTTCGTTTTATAACCTATCCCTAAAGACAATTTCAAATTAATCGTAGAGTTTTAAACCAGCAGAGTTGACATTGTATCGATTTTTCCTTGTTATTCCGATAATGCTTATATCGGAACTGAATCGTCAAGAAATGAAAAATTCTAATATGGAACTAGTTTTACCTACTTCATTACCATTTGCATATCTTGGTCGGATATTTTATGCCAATCGTTTATCGTATGTTTTTTGAATTCTCATATACTTGTATTTTGATTGGTCATTGCTGCTTATGTAACAGTGTTTCCTCTATCAAGAGGTGTTTGGTCGATTTGAACTATATATATATATATATATATATATATATATATATATATATATATATATATATATATATATATATATGTATGTATGTATGTATGTATGTATATATAGAACGATAGATAGATTTAAATAAAATGAACGTCATTATTTATCTTTAGAACCCTTTCAGCCTATATTGTTTCAAAATTGATCGTTGGCGAAGCAAGTACCAGTCGAAGGTGCATCAATATATGACAAATGGGGGGAAATGTGAACCCCATTAAAATAGATTTTAATTGTAAATAAAATTAACGACTAAAAACTTAGCGAACTTCTAAAAAATAATAATGTCCATTTTATTTAAATCTATTTTCTTTTCTGTTGGTACAGGTCTTTCTTCATATATATATATATATATATATATATATATATATATATATATATATATATATATAATTATTTATTCAAAAATTATAACATAAACTTGTTATAATATCACTACAAAAATAACAATTTTGTTTCAACACTTCTTGTGTCTTCTTAAATGATGGTGGTGAATGTAGAATAAACTCTTTATTCTACATTCACCACCATCACTTGATAAGACAGTAGTGTTGAAACAAAATAGCTATTTTTGTAGTGGTGTTATAACATGTTTATGTTATAATTTTTGAATAAATAATATTTAGTCTACTCTGTACTGAGCACTCTTTTAAGAATAGCATTTTTGGCTATTGCAATTTTATTCCGTCTATACTAATCCTATACTTGTGTGTATATATATATATATATATATATATATATATATATATATATATATATATATATATATATATATATACAGGGTAAGAGAGTGTAAAATTGACCGTTGTGTCTATTGTTCCAAGCTTTTTCGTACATTTTTTTAGCCAGTTTCAACGGGTTTGCCATTAATTGCTGTTAACATAAGAAATTAATAACATTAAGAAATATTAAGAAATTAATAACAGTTAAAAAACAATATCTATCACAAAATGTACCTATTTAAATACAACTGTGAAAAAATGCATAATAATGAAGAAAGAAAAGCCCTTGAAATGGCTCAAGAAGTGTTCGAAAGTGCTTTAGCGAATAAACACTACGGACAACTTTTACACTCCCTTACGCCCAGCAAACAGAAAAAATTAATAATAGAAAAACTCAATAGAAACATTCATAAAGTTTTTCTTTTCTCTCATATTCAATGAGACATGTTTGAAAGAAATGTTGCTGTTCAAATATATATGCATTGTATATATATATATATATATATATATATATATATATATATATATATATGAAAAATTAAGAACAAAGAGGAAACGTATATCAATCTAACATGTTTAAGTTTTATTCAAAATGAATATTCAGAAACACCTTAGATTGACATACGTTTCCTATTTGTTCTTTATTTTTAGCATCACTTCGGATTCCGATTCCTATTTGACTTGCATTTGATCTTTAACAGACACACAAACACACACACACTCACATACACACATATATGTATTGAAAGTATTAAAACATATATATATATATATATATATATATATATATATATATATATATATATATATATATATTCAGCAAATCTCAGTTGTAAGAAACTGAAGAAAATGTATTTATTATTAAAATTATTTATTTATTTACTATTGATATTATTAATAATAATAATAATAATAATAATAATAATAATATAATATATATATATATATATATATATATATATATATATATATATATATATATATATATATACACTACAGTTCAAAATTTTGAAGCCACCTCCAGAATTGTCATGGGATGAACTTCACAGAAGAGTGACAAAGATGAAGAAAGCTCTTAGGGTTATTGAAAAAAAAATGTAAACTTATACTTTGAGAAAAAAATTCGCAACGAATGCCAAAAATCTGTGCCGCTGTCATCAAGGCAAAAAGAGGATATTTTGACGAGAGCAAAATTTAATTATAATTTTATTTTATCTTTTTGTTATAATGAAATTTCTAATAAAAATTGTCACGTTCCACTTTTTAAAAGTACAAAGACAAAACTTCGGCCTATTTAAATTTTACTAGGTGTGGCCCAAAACGTTTGAAAAGTAATCTTTCTCTGTATATATATATATATATATATATATATATATATATATATATATATATATATAGTGTATATATTTTTATTAATAGTATAAATTTTAGTTTTGCTATTATACATTAATCACTTCTATTACCACCTGCACGCATTGTGCAATATTTTATACTTTCCTTTTTGTATGATAAATTCTCTCTCTCTCTCTATGTATTTATATCTCGCTCTCTCTGTCTGTCTCTCTCTATATATATGTGTGTGTGTGTGTGTGTGTGTATATGTGTGTGTGTGTAATTTATCATATGTATATTCCCTGTGCATTTATATTTATTAATTATACATATATGTATGTGTACGCATGTGTGTATGTGTATGCGCGTGCGTCTGTCTGTGAATTTATTCTTTAATCAAAGTGACATTTCTGATAAAATGGATGAAATAAATTGATCGTTCGCTTGAAATATTTTTTTTCATAAATTCATAGATAATGTTATAAAGGTATTCTTTTTTTAAATTTTAAATGGTGAAAAGTTTGAACATTTTTTGTACTATGCTAATTAAAATACAATATTTGAAATTATATGCAGACCTTCCCTGGGAATATTACATGAATTACATGATTTACATGAATTTATATGAATTACATAATACCTGAATTACATGAATATCTAATAGTTCATAATTTAATTCATGTATTGACATTATTAATACATACATATATATATTTTTTTAATCAATTCACCCCAAGGAAACTAATAATGCCATTGAGACGCAAGGGGTTACTGGGAATGAAAGAGAATGAAAAGTCTTTAGAAGGAACAGGCACCCCAATCCTAAACAGGAAAAAAAATCCTCAACTCCCCGGGAAAATTATTAGTTATTAAGTTGAGGTCATCATCTGGATTTAATAATTAGTAAGTTTTATAGTTTCTTTGGTTTAATACGATTCTACTAAGTTCAGATGTTCCAATTTATTCTTATTAGTGTACGGTATACCATTTTTTAGAGAGGGGATGAAATAAAATTTAAAATCTGACAGTTTTAAGATTAGACAACAATATAGATTAAATAGAAAAAAGATGGCAAAAATTTATGGAAACTTTAATTTTTGAATGGGGTAAGTTTGTATTAGAATTATTGAATATTTTGATAAAATAATTTGGGAAAAGAAAGTCCGTCTGACCCGAAGTGTGCTAGCAAATTAAAAAAAATGAAAACACACACGACCTTCAATTTTTAGACGTTTCTTCGAAATCCATAGGCTGGCCCACAAATATTTGGCTTATAGTGTATATTCCAGTGAGGACGAGGATTTCAATAGTCTTACTTCGCATTATGATATATGAATGAATTTTTTTTTCATGGCACTGAATTAAAATCTAAAAAGGAGCAAAAAATGAAAAATCAAAAAACGGTAAGAAACACCACTTTTCTTTAAGTGAAATCCAATATCCAATGTCATATTTATCTAAAAGATAGACAAAAAAACATTGTCTTCTCACTAAAATTAGCGTCCAGTATCAACTGACTGTCTTTTATTTATTCATTTAGCAGCTGGCAATAAAACACGATTATGGAACACAATTACAATCTCAAAACTATACATATACCTATGTATGTCGTAAGCTTTTTTATATTTTGCTCTAAATGTAAATTAACCTAATATCACGTATCCTTACTATCCGTGGATCCATAAATATTTATTCGCCTATCGTCAGCTCTTTTGAAGAGGAGTAGGGATTTATCACTTGTTTCTTTTTTAGGATTGGGTTTCTTATTCCAACCCTATATTTTAACATCTCTTCTTGAACACTGAAATTTTATATACTGTTTAATTTTATTTGATTTATTTTATCTCCAATAGGAATATATCTACATATCGTCCTGTTCCCACTCCTCCCCAGTCTTTCGAACAGGAATAGAGATTTATCCATTATTTCATGATTAGGACTGGGTTTCCGATTCATTCTAAATTATTCCCATTCTCTTTTATTCTCAGTAGACATTTGCGTCTTAGTGGCATTATCGCCTTGTTTTAGTTGAATTTATTAAAATAAAAACTATATACTTACTTTGTGTATTAGCCAGAGAGTATGACAATAAAAATACTCAAAACGTATTCTAATGATTTAGCATATAGATTAATTTTACATTCCCAAATTACCTTGTTACCTACGGATCCATTCATAATTCTCATATCGAAGTTAAACTTTTAATTCATGATATTATAAATCAAGATTTCCACAATGTTTGACGATACTTATCATGACCAGTATTCATCTACTAATAACTTTTCATTATGTATCAAGGGCAGTGACATTTCATTTAATGGATTAAAACGGAGAAATAATTCCTCTATATAATATGCTCAATGTGTTTAAGTAAGAAACAAAGAAAATAGTTTTGAATTGTGCATTAATCAGACCACCTGTGTAGCAGTGAATGCTGCACAATCTCTTCAGAGACTTGAAGCAACGTAAATTTGATTCTAAAGATGAAAGCTGAAAATACCACGGACTGAAAACGTGAACAACGACAAAGTTCAAGAGGAAAAAAAACAAACAAACAAAAAAAAACTTATACTTAATATCAGGGTGAAACAGTAGAGTTTTCTAGGATACATACTGAAAAAAGAGGGCTTGGAAAATCTGAAACTCACAGGGCAGATTGAGGGCAAGAGGGACAGCGGAAAACAACAAACAAACTGCCTCAGCTTGAGTGAATGTATAGCGGAGTAGGACTTGGGAGATAAATCAAAAAGATATAAGATATTCAAAACTACAAAAATTATGTGGAGAGCCATGATCGCCTACGTCCTGCAGGGACACGAAGAAGAAGAAGAAGAAGAAGAAGAAGAAGAAGAAGAAGAAGAAGAAGAAGAAATTTTATGCTGTGTTAAAGTAAATAGACAGATAAAGTAATAAGTGAAAACCTGCACGTGAGGTTACCGGGGATGTGACATATCTAATGCAACAGCGTTCATCTGTTTCAGCAAAATCGTTAAATTAACTCTCAGTGTAAGGCCAACCTCCCAGATACTTCACAGATTGTAAACAAAAAGCAGTGGTATGATTATTTACCTAAAGCTCCAACGGTGATAGCTTTATCAGAAAGTACCCTCCGCGCGTGTTTACAAGGGTATTGCCAGTTCATTAGCACTTTCTGCTTTTGGGAGCCTCTGGGATCAAAATTTCAATTTTTACACACACACACACACACACACACACACACACACACACACACACACACACACACACACACACATATATATATATATATAAAATTATCTATTACAAAAATTCAAAACAGCTAACCTTATCCTCAAAAATAACACCACACCAACAAAATCAAAATTACAACGAATGAGGATTATCTTTGAATTCAAATAAGGAACTGTGTTCCTGATAAAACCGGATTCATAAATAATTCCATCGGTCACACGACTACATGCCTATCCAGACGCCTTATGTTGTACTTATCTGACCACAGCGCTATTAGAATCCATTTAAACATACACAAACTTACCAGACTCCATCCGAAACATACTAGTAGAAAATACAAACATAATAACGTCATTCACATGTAAAAAAAAGAAAAAGATTAAAAATAATGCAAGCTTTAATAATAAAAAAGAAAAAGCCAATACTTAATAGTATAAACTATGAACACTGCCACAATGTGCTGACTCTGTACGGAAAATGAAACATCCGTATAACTCTAAAAATATACAGACAACTCACACACACACAATTAAATTGAAAAAATAAAATCATCCTTGATAATGGTTTTAAGTATAGACGAAAGCGTTCAGAATTATAGAAGATTTGAACAGCTTCTACAAACTCTGTGTCCAAAAAAGAAAACACTTGATTGTATACTAGAAATATTAAATAAAAATCTTAATTGTATTACCTTGTCTGCCTTCTCTAATGAAACATATATATATATATATATATATATATATATATATATATATATATATATATTTATGGATACCTCAGACATCAGAAACTGAATATATATATATATATATATATATATATATATATATATATATATATATATATGGACATCATCAGACATCAGAAACTGAATATATATATATATATATATATATATATATATATATATATATATATATATATATATATAAATGTGTCTGTATAAATTTAAACTCCCTTTCTTTTTTGTAAAATTTTGGTCTGAAGAGATGGGGGCCTGAGCCTATAAAATAAATTATCACCTAAATGGATTTCTAAGGTTTCAACACTTCTGGTGTCTTATCAATTCATCACTTGATAAGACACCAGAAGTGTTGAAACAAAATGGCTAAGTTTGTAGTGATTTTATACCATATTTATATTATAATTTTCGAATAAATAATTATATTTGCTCTACTCTGCATTGAGCACTCTGTTAAGAATAGTATTTGTTGGTTATTGAAATTTATTCAGTATAAACCAATCCTATACTTAGTATATATATATATATATATATATATATATATATATATATATATATATATATATATATATATATATATATATATATATATATATGAGTGTGTGTGTGTGTGTAGCAATTTCGATTTTATAGATGTAAAACATCCGTGTAAAGAAACTGACAACAGTTGATAAATAATTCCGTTGTAAATGCCTAATAAAGTGTCCGAAAACACTTGGCAAAATGGACACTGCGGACAACCAACAAACCGAAAAAAAAAATTGAGAATACTGGAAAAAAATCCTCAGTCTTTCACTGTTTGATATAGTCGACGAAACACACATACACACGCACAAACACACACACAGACATACATATATGCTTACATAAGTAATATATATGCATATATATATATATATATATATATATATATATATATATATATATATATATATATGAAAAATATAGTCTTGAGATGTGCTATATTTTTGGGATAAAGTGCTCAATATCAGAGATAGAGCGTGTGTAAATATAAAAGTGAACATAGAAGTCAACAGGGCGACAGTCTGTTTCATGCTTGATGTAATCGTCAGGCCTGACGATTGCAGATAACATGAAAGAGACTGTCGCCTCTAAGTGTTGACTTATGTTCACTTATATATATATATATATATATATATATATATATATATATATATATGTATATATATATAGATAGATAGATAGATAGAGAGAGAGAGATGATATAGATATCTATACATATAAATATATACATGTATAAATGCATATGTTTGTCTGTATATTGTTTAAAGTTCTGACTATTGTTTATACACACAGACGCTCAAACACACACTCTTAGATATATAAATAATAGTTAAATCTTTAAAGAATATCTCACTAATGTTTACATATTTAATTTCTTAACTAATCATAAAGTAAAAAGAAATGAATACTTTAACAAACTTTGTAGACTTTCTAATGTTCAAAGAAACAGCAACACCTTAGCGTCGTGTGCCTTTGGCTGTGCCATGATATTCTACATGGGAGTCTACTGTATGAATATACCACATGCAAAATTTTAAATTGCACCGTCTGTTTAAAAAAAAAAAACGATGGCTACAAATAATATGTCACCTGTTTAAATATAAAATTAATATTTTGTCTTTGATTTTAATTAGAATAATGCGATGCAAATTTTCACTTAATTCACGTTTGTAATGTGTTAAAACTTTTTTTTGTAAGAGAATCATCATTAACACAAGAAGAGAATTTATGGAGGAAAGACAATTTGTAAAAGAGCCAACCGAATACTCTGGGTTGGTCAAAAAAAAACCCGGATCCATAACTAAAAGTTTATAGGCACGTAAAAGAGTGGTAGTGTTATTTGTTCAAACCAATGACTAACAGTTAAACACCAACAAACCAAGAAAATATGTAGGTGAGGCTAGCAGGCCCTCCCTCCGTTAACAACAACAGAATATGAATTAGCGATGGTGAAAGGGTACTGATGTTGGCACACCCACAAAAAGTGCCAGATAACTTGTAAACGGGAAAGAATATTTATCGTTTGTCTGTCTCTCTCACTCGTTTTTTTATTTCTGAAAGAAATGGAAGCCATAATTATAATTTTTATTTCTGTATACTTTGATTATACCTCATAGTTCCCTATATATACACAGACATGTTTTTTCAAGTCTGCCTTTCAATGAGATGGAAAGCGCATTTTTTAAAAGCAAGAATTTAACACAAATGCCACCCTCAAGGAAAAATATGGTATTAAAACAAAAGCAATAAAAAATGTCCCTAGCAGCACAAAGAAGAACTTCGAAAGACATTTAACTAACTTAGTAAGAAAAATAAAATTATATATGCAATGAGATGCTTTCCAAAAACAAAAACAAAAAAAATCTTAAAGGAAATATAATGAAATAAAGAATAAAATGGACAATTAAACTATCGAATTTATCGCAACGGACAAAAAAACTAAAAATACATATGAACTAAAAGACCACGCCAATAATCACAATAAACTAGCTAATGAAAATATAATTAAAACATAGGGAAAAGCCCCTAAGAACATAAAATAAACTAGCAAGATGTGACACAAGGTCATTTGATATGGGGTGACGGAGCGCGTACACCCGGGGCAAGTCCAAAAATAGCCGGTTGTTTGCGCCGACATCCGTATTACTACCGATCTCCCTCCTCTTTAGCGAAATGAGTGAAGTACAACCGCGGGTAGCTCTTTCTCAAGAGACCGGTCACCTCTTAATAATATTTTTAGTTGCGCTCTGTCCGAAATCGGGGAAACAAATGAATTGTGCTCTGTCCGAAGACAGAGATACAACTGAGAAATCCAATGTAGCTGATAAGCTACACTGAATCCTGCCGAGGATTCTAAACTGTGACTCCAGCCAAAACACGGAGGTATTAACATGGACGGTAGAATAAAATATATACATATATATGTGAATTTAGATTAAGTTATATTAGGTTATATGCGAAAAAAAGAAAAAGAAAACGAGAAACATTATAGGCTATTATTATAGTTTATGACTTTCAAATTAACTTTTGTGGATACACGTGTTTATATAGACGCCCTGTTTAGAATAAAATGAAATAAGGCCCGATTAAAAACAAATATATATGTGTGCGTTTGTTTCTGCCTGTGTGTGAAGAAAGATACCTCAGTTTACGGGGATATCATTTTTGTAAATATAAACATTGTATATAACGCATATAAATCAAAATTACCGGGTGAATAGCAGTTTCGAGTCTTAGGCGTTCATAAGAAAATTATTACCTACGGCCGGGGGAAAAAAAGTGGGAAACTGAGTGTTAATTTCTCTGCTGCGCTATTGTTGCTTTCTTTCTTTCTTTCTTTCTTTCTTTCTTTCTTTCTTTCTTTCTATCTATCTATCTATCTATCTATCTATATACAACTGGAAATTATCAGTATAAAATAAGTAGACGCAATATGACGATATTATTTAATCATGTCTGAATGAAGATATCTATATATATATATATATATATATATATATATATATATATATATATATATATGCATGTATAAATGCGCAGGTATGCAGAAAATAGAAAAGAACACGTTGGGTGCATAATCCGGAGTTCCTTAGTATTTTTGTTTTATTTTAATAATACAGAAGTACAGCTTTATTATAATGATATCATTTGTTTAAAATATGATTCCTTCTCTCTCTCTCTCTCTCTCACACAGTCTCTGATATATATATATATATATGTATAAAGAGAGAGAAAAGGAAAGTGAGAGAGAGGTCTCAACAATTATTTATCTGTCCTTTTATTTTGGCGTATCTAATATGTTACTTCTTTAAAAATGTGTATATGTGTGTCTATATGTGTGCGAGAGTGTGTGTATGTGTCTGCGAGCCTCTGTGTGTGTCTATATATATATATATATATATATATATATATATATATATATATATATATATATATATATATATATGTGTGTGTGTGTGTGTGTGTGTGTGTGCATGTTTTGTATAAGTTTTAGATCTGCACCAACGAGTATGTGTAAATATTCTCCACTGCCGATAAAAATGTGTAGCTGCAGAGTTTTTGTCTTCACTATAAATTTTAAATGAATTGAGTTTAGTGCTTATATATATATATATATATATATATATATATATATATATATATAAATATATATATATATATATATATATATATATATATATATATATATATTCAAAATCCTGGAATTCAAATGAATACACGATATCAGGCAATATTTAAAGCTTTATTTAAAAAAAGCATAAACACTAAGAACGCTACATTATCAATTTATACATATTGAAAGCGAAAGAGAGTAACAAATTATGAGTTTTGGATTTATTTTGTCCTTCTCCTAGGTGAGTTGCACTATCCAATTTGCCCACAGCTCGTGGGAAAATAATACAGTGTAACCCGGATATAAGTGACCCGGATATAAGAGAAACCCGGATATAAGAGATTTTCTCTGGTCCTAAATTAGAGCCTGTGTTAATGTATATAAATTAGACCAAACCCGGGTATAAGAGAAACCCGGATATAAGAGCTTCTCCGCTCCCAACTCTCTTATATCCGGGTTACACTGTAACTTACTCTTCTCTAAAGCGCATTCGTACGAAGTCAACATGGCAATTTCAATTATTTCCCACCTAAGCAAGGCAACAAATCAACTAAGGCACAGGAGATTTTTTTTTGTGTTAGAGAATATGAGAGAAAAAAACACTCTTAAAGAAAGAGAAGAATAAAAGAACAGGAATTGAAAGGTTATTGACATTGAATTTAAATGTTTTGAAGATCAAAGTAGATTTCTCATAAAAATCTCATCAAGTCAAGTGTTTTCAACATTTTAATGTTAATAATGATGCTGATATTGAG
>CAHIKZ030005591.1:1495000-1497500 GCA_903632075.3 Acanthosepion pharaonis | reverse complement strand
GACATGATGTCATAGTTTACAACATATCGTTGACGACGGATTAATGTTGCTAAACATTTATTTAAATAAAGGACTTTTTAAAAAACATAAAATGCTTGACAGTTGAGCATTAAAAATTTTTATGCAATTTTCAAACCCCGACAAATAGTTATTTTTCTTTTCATTGTTTTAAAAATCAATCACGCCCTCCACCGCAGTCAAGGCGAGAGTGCCACTAAGTCACAAGGGCTACAGGGAGTGAAAGAGATTGAGCAGAGTTTAGAAAAAACCCGGAACCCACCCCTGACCAGGAAAAAAAAGGGATAAACCTCTACTCTTGTTCAAAAGACTTATTAAAGGAAAAATAAATAAATAATAAATAAAATGTCAGAGTTTAAAAGTATAGAGTTAAAGTAGACTTTAGAAAGAACCGGAAATCGAATCCGATGCAAGAAACAGGGGATAAACCTTTACATCATTTCAAAAAACTGGGGAGGAGTGTGAACTGGATGATAGACGTATCTACCTAATTCTATTGAAGAGGAAAATAAATAAATAAATAAATAGTAAATAACATTTCAAAGTTTAAGCAGAGACGATAGGAGTATAGCGTTGAAGTAGACTTGAGAAAGAACCGGAAACCCAATCCTAAACAGGAAACGAGGGATAAACGTTTACTCCTGTTCAAAAGACCGGAAGAAATCTTCTTCTTTTTTTCTTTTACCGATGGACATTTTAAATAGATTCATTTTTGTAATATGAGATCAATTAAGAAATTAAAAAAAAAAGGAAATTGTTTGATTCAAAACACTATTTAATTTCTCCTCATATTATGTCGAATATTTTAAAAACTGAATATGCATTGATGCGTAGGTTTGGGTGTTTCCCTTTGATCTCAAGTGCAAAAGGGCACACACTTTAAAAGTTATGAATTTGTTCTTTTGTTTTCGCTAAGAAAACAAAACCTTAATATATGAGAAGAAAAAAAAAAGAAATAAAAAAAAAAAACAACTGTACTTTAAACCAAGAAGTAAATATTGCGACAATAATGCGATAGGCAAGACAGACCCCAAAAGCGTACATATTAAATTACACATAAATTCAAATATGCCTGCTTTTAAAAGTATATATCTGTAGATATATTTCATTGAATATGTGGGCACATGATAACTAACACATTAAACATTTTATAAGTATCTCCCATCTTTAATCTTTCTTCTTTTATACGCCGTGTCTTTTCAGGGCGTAGACGATCATGACCCTCCACATCTTTCTGTCCCTTGTAGCTCTTAATAAGTTTTGCCTTTTTGTTATTTCTCCCAAACCCTGTTTTACCATCCATTTACTCAAGCTCATCAAGTTTTTAGGCGTTTTCCTCTGTTCCTCTTTCCCTCAATCTGTCTCGTGAGTATCAGATTTTCCAAGCCTTCCTTTCTTTTTACGTGCTCCAGATTCCAGACTTCGGATTTCAGTGTCCCGCTTTCCCTCTCTGTTTGATTTTAGTATTCCCCACCAGTCAATAAAAAGCTACGGAAATATCACACAGCCCCAACTATATACAAAAAAAGAAGGGTCTACCTATTAACAAACATGCAGCTATTTGCATAAACTTTCCCACGCGCGACAACACTAACGTGTGAATATCTTTCTCTGACGCGTGTGGTTCGTGTCGCCCTCAGTTTTATCCTTTAACAGGTTAGTGAATACAAACGCGTTGATACAAGCGCACACATACAGACGGGTTAATAAACACAGGGAAATACCTGTGTACGTAAATAGGCATAGAGTGGGTATTTACTTGGCTACGTACGAAGGCAAAAAAAAAAAAAAATTGGGCCACACGCATATGTCTATGTGGGTATGATCGAAAATGTCCTCGTTCGACGAGAGGAGAACAGGTGCGGATGTATGTATGGTCATGCACTCACCCAGGCATTTCCGATTTCATATAAAATAGGAAAACCCATGGATGGGAAACTGGACCGAAGAGAAAAAGTAGTTATACTAACGACGAGGTGTCACTTACGATTACTAACCAAGGTTTCTTTTTTTTTTTTATTTCAGCAATCTGGCTCACAAATTTAATATAGAGGGAATACAATGAAAATACAGTCGATAGCGAAAATCCAGTGAAGACTGTCTGTCTGTCTGTGTCGATCAACTAAGTGTTGATATTCTAAGCATGTGACACAGGGCCGAAAGTATGGTACACTCAGTGAGGATTTGTTCTAGCAACACAAGCCATTATACCAGGTCGAGGTGCCGCTCTCGATATACAGGGTGTGTGGGGAAAAACTCGTTATTTAAAACTGTGCACTGTGGTACAATATAAAACGGCTAGGAATGAGATATTTCGAGAGTCGAAAACGAATTTCAGTCGGTTTCATTACAAGCAGTTACGCGCAAATACACGTGAGAAAAAGTATGAAATCATCTCTATCCCACCAGCTATGTGTTGGATTGCGGGACAGACTGGGTCCTATAGCTTTGGCTGGCAAACTACTGCAGGAAAATCTTCTGC
>CAHIKZ030005591.1:1477500-1490000 GCA_903632075.3 Acanthosepion pharaonis | reverse complement strand
TCATATCTATCTATCTATCTATCTATCTATCTATCTATCTATCTATCTGTGTGGGTCTCATCATAGCTAGTTAGTAATCTTCGCACACACGCACGCACACGCAGAAGAAACAAATAATAAAAAAGAATTCTCATATGGAAAATAGGAGTAAACTTTGCACAATGTCCTAACGATGGCTATAAACCCAAATAAAAAAGAAAGTACAAAGACAAACCCCTGCGAATGTTTGAACTGAAAACACTTACATGTGTGTCAAGTCGGTACGTTAGAAAAGGACATAAAACGATATAAAAATCTTTTAGTTAAAAATTCTTAGACAATCTCCTTTAATATAATGTAACAACAAAAAAAAGCCTAATGGCATATATATATATATATATATATAAACACGCCTATATATAACTAAATATATATATATATATACAAACACGCCTATATAAACTAAATGTGCACATATGTATAATTATATAACTAGACAGATAAATAGATATATATGCAATGATTAGATACATAGACAAATGGATAGGTAGATAGATAAATAGACATGAACAGAATGAATTAGATAAATATGAATAGACTGAACACATATATATATATATATATATATATATATTAAAGACATTTTATTTATGTTTAACGTTGTTATTTATATATATACAAGTATTTAAGCAAATAGATGTTTAAGATAAATAGATAAACATTCAGGCCGGTAAATAGATTTTTAATAATGATCTTAAACAGATATTTGCTTAAATACTAGGCTGAAATAGATAAATAAAATAGACGGACCTTGTCCATTTCTTAACATATATATATATATATATATATATATATATATATATATATATATATATATAGATAGATAGATAGATAGATAGATATGAATAGGCTGAAATAGATAGATAGATAGATAGATAGATATGAATAGGCTGAAATAGATAAATATGAATAGACTGACACACACACATACACACACACATATATACATATATATATATATATATATATATATATATATATATATATAGATAGATAGATAGATAGATAGATAGATATGAATAGACTGAAATAGATAGATAGATAGATAGATATGAATAGGCTGAAATAGATAAATAGATAGATAGATATGAATAGGCTGAGATAGATAAATATGAATAGACTGACACACACATACACACACACACACACATATATATATATATATATATAATATATAGATAGATAGATAGATAGATAGATAGATAGATAGATAGATATGAATAGGCTGAGATAGATAGATATGAATAGGCTGAAATAGATAGATAGATAGATAGATAGATAGATAGATAGATAGATAGATAGATATGAAAATATTAGATATGTAATTACATAGATAGATAGATATGAATAGAGTGAGATAGATATACAGATATAGAGATAGATAGATTCTAATAGACCGAGATAGATAGACAGATAGATAGATAAAAAAATTTAGTGAGAATCTACTGACATACGCAAGCAATTTGAAACACATGAAATTATATTTTTCTGCGTAAACATATATCACCCGCACACACACCCTCACGGCCACAGTCACACATACATACACATACATACATATGATTTTTTTAAATAAATATAGAACCTTAATATGCAACAAACAATATCATGTGTTTGAGCCTGCGTGCAGGATAGCATTATGCGTGTTAAGAGTGAAAAATATTAAAGGTGTTGCAAGTAAAGTTTTACCCTTGACATTCTCAAATTACAGAGTATTAATTTGGAGGGTCTCTTTGAACAATATTTTTTTCAAAATAAATACACCATTATGATGTTTGAACGCGAGAGAGCGAAAACATTTTCATCTTAGCTTAATTTGATGAAACAATTTATATAGAAGTCTTTTAATTAAATAATTTGTTAATTTTAATTATATAATGGCCTCTTTAATTATATAATTATTAAACAATCCAATTCTTCAAGTAGTCGTAATTTTGATCGAAATATTGCTTCCTAAAGAAATTCAGAAAATAATGTTCGTCCAACCAATAAATTATAATCTGATATATATATATATATATATATGTGTGTGTGTGTGTGTGTGTGTGTGTGTGTTTGTTTGTTTGTTTATATATATATATATATATATATATAGAGAGAGAGAGAGAGAGATAGATAGATAGATAGATAGATAGATAGATAGATAGATATATGATCAATTCTTTGTTACGTAATTTGTATGCACGTTTACTATGTTTCGGACCATATTATTGTTCCCGGAACACTTTTTTTTTAGCATTTCACCTCAAGCAATTCGGGAGTGTAACTAGTGTGCAAGGTGCTACAGAGAGAGGGAGAAAGAATAAAAAGGCGTGATAAAGGAAAAGATGTCTAGAAGCACGGGTAATTAGATCAAGGCATCTGGAGATGTCAACTGACATTGCATTTGGTTATTGGTATATTATAGCTAACAAGTAAGAGGAAGGGAATTCCACAGACGGGAAGTGCAAAACATGAAGCTATTGGAGTAGAAGAGACGGCAACATTTAACCGTTTCGACAGTGAAAGGGTGAGACCGAAATGCCAACCTAGTAGTACGTTTAAATTCATGCAGTTTGGGAACTAGCGAAAGTAGCTCGACGGAGCAGTTACCGTGAACGTATTTGTAGAGAAGACTGTCCAGTGTTTACATTCGGCGTTCATAAGCGATTAAGAGAAAATACACCGGGGATGAATAAAATCACCTAGAAGAGAAAAAAGATATGAAAAATATCGTTAATGTATAAATGAAAGATTATTGCCGAAATACGCCCAATACATGCATACGCAATTGTGTGTGTTTTTGCGTGTGAAACAGAAAATGAGTGAGTGGGTGATTAGGGGACGGATGAGAGAGAGAGAGAGAGAGAGAGAGAGAGAGAGAGAGTATGGAGGGCAATGTGTGTAATTTTAAATCTTATGGAATAAAGTAAACTTTGATTGTTTTCTTAAAAGATTAATTTGTTTTAAATTTGTAATCATTGTATGTCAGTCAAAGTGATGAACTGAATATTTTTTCAAAGGAAAATTTATGAAATTAATACACACACGCCACACCCTTATAGACTAATATCTGTTATGATAAAAGAAAAGTTAATTCGCATATATTACTCATAATACTATTACTCTTTCACGCAGACTAACTTGGCACTTGTTGAACCATAGTACGGTCCCTCATAAATCAAAATATTTTTTATAGGTTATGACATCTTTAATATTATAAGATATATATTAGTAAATAATCCTCATGAAATAGAATTAAATATTCCATTATTAAATTTTAAAAAAATGAATAAATTAAAGAATTGAGACTTTAAACTCAGTGGGAAATCTTCCGAAATTATCTAATAACAAAAACATATATAATTCTTCTTCTACTTCATACAATTGTTGCACATCCATGTCGGTGTCGGGAATTTGATATGTCAACATTTTCAGATAAACCGACCAGAGTTTAAACAAGTGATTTTTAAAATGGAAGAAATATATATATATATATATATATATATATGTGTGTGTGTGTGTGTCTGAGTGTGTGTGTCTGAGTGTGTGTGTCTGAGTGTGTGTGTGTGTG
Source organism: Acanthosepion pharaonis (assembly GCA_903632075.3). NCBI lineage: Eukaryota > Metazoa > Mollusca > Cephalopoda > Sepiida > Sepiidae > Acanthosepion > Acanthosepion pharaonis. The sequence continues at coordinate 1,486,408 of CAHIKZ030005591.1, read as the reverse complement.
AATGAATGAATGAATGAATAAAACTATTCTTAACCTTTGAGGGACGAAACGTGTCAGGTAAAAATAATTTTTCCTCTTACCTCTTTTTATTCATTTTATTCCACTAAAGGTACACCTATCTAAAAGTAATTTATATCTATCTATCTATCTATCTATCTATATATATATATATATATATTCCTGTAATGACTTTCGTTTTTTAGGACTTCATTAGACTAAAATGATGTTTACGTTGATGCAACTACACACACACACACACACACACACACACACACACACACGCGCCTATTTCATTTACACTCAATCCTACAGTGTGATACGCATCGCACGAAACCTTTTCCCACTTTGTCATAGATTTTACAAATTTCTTTTATCTACGCAGAAAATTGAATTGTCAAGTTCAAATTATAGTCGAAGTCATTTGCTTTTTGAAAATTATGAATCCAGCTATTCTCCCACAGCTATGGGTTAAATAACAGTACAGATTGGGCGCCCAAGGACAAGGCTGAATTGAAAACCAATTTGTTTAGCAACTTTACCCCGTAAAAACTGTATTGTTATGAACACAAGAAAAGCAACAACTAGCATGTTTAATTCATGGCCTATATTCCTCAGGGATTTCTACAGAACTTATGGCTGTCTACTTGTTAAACTAGTATGACCACTGCTGACAAGTTAAAGTAAGGATTATGATGTTGTACTTGAAATAGACTAGACTAGTTGCCCAGAATTCTCTACTATTTAACCCATAGCTAGGGGAAGAAGATATGGATTTGTACCTTTCCAAAGAGCATTTGAATATAACGAAATCGACTGGAATTCGAACTCAGTTCTCCTTTCGACCTATCTATTACACCGTCCGCACACCATCCCTAATTTCGTTTGCTTGTGTGTTTGTGCGTGCGTGTGTGTGTGTGTTGGTCACTATATGTAAATATCTGAAATATTAAATTTATTTCTATGTAAGATTCAAATTTCAATTACATTGGAGACGACTATTTTTAAGAAATATGACAAATTTAACCAAATCAAAACTAATTCTCTACATGCAAGCCTGGTGGGCCCTGGTGGGTCCTGGTGGGTCGCAAATGGTAACATTGCCGAGACAAACACGCCAGCGGCCCAACAGCGGGCCACCAGCGATAGACGCCAGTGGCATGCCACCCTGTGGCAGGTTGGTGACTTGCATGTAGTGTTCCTTCATATATGTTTGTTAAGAATTCCTTTTCTGGACACAAAAAAGCAAATGCCCTTAATCGCTACATAGTGAAATTTTACGACCTTCCAATACATGAGGAAAACAACACAAACCTATTTAAGAAGCTTCGGTCGATGGATGGCGGAACAAGTTTTAGGAGAATTAACGAAAAGACAAAAATTATGAAGAGCTACAAAGTAAAGGAGATAGTGGAGAGCCATGATCGCCTATGTACTGAAGGGACACGACACATAGAAGAAGAAGAATGAGATTGAGTAAATGGATGGCGGAACAAGGTTTTAGGAGAAATAAAGTAAAAAAAATTATTAAGAGCTACGAAGGACTGGAAATTGTGGAGAGCCACGATCGCCTACGTTCTGAGGGGAGACGGCTCATAGAAGAAGAAGAAGAAGAAGAAGAAGAAGAAGAAGAAGAAGAAGAAGAAGAATACAAGCAATTTTTTCTATCCCGTGTGTCGACAGACGAAATGAATAGATCCAAAAAAAAACTGTCAAAAAACAATTAGTTCACAAACGTAATCATTATCATCTACAAATAGGTTCTTCATTAACACACACACACAGAGAAAGATAGATAGATAGAGAGAGAGAGAGAGAGAAAGAGAGAGAAAGAGCGAGTGAGAGAGAGAGGCAAGCAAGCACATATCTCTGAACGATAAGGAAGGTATGCAATGTATACCTGAGTCCGGTTTGAATGGCACGCACACACGCACACAAAGAAGTGTCGGTCACCCCTACCCTCTACAGCCACCACCAGTTGGCGTTGTTTAAGGTGAAGCAGATTAAAAGGCTTACACACAGACACGCATGCGCGCACCCGCGCACACAGGCACACACACACACACACACACGAACCCACACGTACATATCTAGAGAGATATGGAAGGCTAGAACACATAGAGCCACTAAACATAATTCGGTAAACACATATTTTTAACTCTAAAAAATACAACCTATTTAAACATAGATATGTATCGATATATTCACCAGTAAAAACACACCCACCCACTCGTGCATATGTGTGCGAATGTGTATTTGTTGTTGAATACGTACATACATGACTATGTATAAAGACAGTATCTATATTAAAAATACATCCTTTAATTCTCTCTCTCTCTCTCTCTCTCTCTCTCTCTCTATATATATATATATATATATATATATATATATATATCCAGTATAGGAGAAGAACAAATGGAGTATAATTTAGTTTTTAAAAAGGGCTCAATAAACAGTAGAGTTTTATATTATTTATTATATGAGATTAAAACAAAAAAATTAAAAATCGCTACACAATAGCTTTCGTATTTTTGCACTAACTTGTGCCTCTTCAGGTGATGGTAAATAAAATAACCTATTTATTTATCATCGCCTGAAGAGGCACAACTTAGATCCAAAACACCAATGCTATTAAGTAGCAATTTTTAATAAAATAGGGTGTCCATAAAATCTCTTTACTATTCAAAAACATTATTACCAAAGCAAATGAACTGACACATATGTGGAAATTGTTCCGAAATGCGGAGTAGATATTAAAGTTTTTTTTTTTGTTCTTTTTTTAAACTAATTTAATCCACCTCAATATGGGCCCCATCAAGATGGTACTCGATTTACATGTTTACCGTAGCATAGCCTCATCAATGGTGGCAATAACATCAGTGATCTTTTGTTTTGATGAGTGATGTCCCATATCTTTGTTCAATACACGATGTCTTAAACATAAACACATAAAAAGAAGTCCAGGGAAGTGATATCGAGGTGACCAGGGAATTGTGCCGTCCTTTTCAATCCAGCGGTATGGAAATGTTAGGAGGTCAGTTAACAGTACCTCTTTGATCAACAGAATAGCTAAAATACACAAATACAATCTGATAAAAACTTAGATAACTACTGAGTCCCGAGAAAAAAATCGGTTTAAGATACTCCCACCTCTGTTGTCTTCGTAATATAAATTTTAAATTGTAAAGATATTTTATGGACACCCTATATATATATATATATATATATATATATATATATATATATATATATATTCCTAAATTTTAATTTTCGCTTGAGGATGCAACAGGGCTTATTACCTTAATTCAATTTAGTTTTAATAATTATATTGATGGCTTCGGCTCTCGTTTTTGAAACATGAGAACTCTTATGTAGCGAAGGAATCATATTTAAAAAAAAATAATTATAATATATATATATATATATATATATATAAAGAAGTAATAGATTTATTTTAATCCAACATTCGGGAAATGCGCAAACCGTTTAAAATAAAATGGGGCGTTTATTTTAAATACGAATATCCACTAACAATAAGTATGAAGTAATAAAAACAGCTTTATATATAGGCAAGCATATTTTATTATATTCAACCGAAAAAGTCTGAATATAATTTTCTGAAGTATTTTTTGATATGTTCGAATAAGATCAGGTTGGAAATTGTGGATATATATATATATGTAATTTTTTTTCTTCTCCTAGAACGGCTATAGTACCCAGTCTGTCCTGCTATTTACCCAAAGCTGGGTGGAGAAAGGCATTCATACATTTCCCAGTGGTATTAGCACGTAAGTGAATGTAATGGATTCGACTGGAATTCGAACTCGGCTCTCCGATTTCCTCAATCCGAACCGCTATTCATTAATCCACCTTGCCTTTTCTATATCTACATATATATGTTGTATGTGTGTGTATGTATGTATTTTTTAAACATTATTTACATTCACATTTCGTAATTCTATATGACATCATTTTTATTTTCGGATGTCTCTTATATTAATTTGCTTCTACTCCCCATAACTGACAACCTATTTTTTTCAATTTTTTCTGTATTTTCATTCATGCTTAATGTTTAAACTTACTGTTTGCAAATATATGAATATGTTTTAATTCAAACATTAGTTTCTTTATAACAACAATATCAGGAAAAAAGAAAAAACGTGTTCCCCATTTTATACCCAGTAGATCCGCATATTAATCACATTTTCTCCTTTCTTTCAAAGATATTCTATTAAGTCCTAAATGTCTTTAAGCTTTCTCATGTCAGTATTAATTATATATTTCTAGTGACTGTTGTAATCTGTAGAGGTACCCTTTTTACCTTCCAACTTTGTAAACATCTTCCAAAAGACTGCCATTGTCATAACAGACACGCCAATTATTCGTCATCAGTGCAAGGGTGATAGCGCTAGTGAATAAAACGGTACAGACATTACAATCAAAATCGAATTTCTTATAATGTTTTTCTCTTTTTTTTGACTAATGTTCATCAAATAAAAATGCTCAAGAGCCACTCAAGGTAGAGGGTTACTATGTGGTGTTGTATTAGCGTTAAAAAGGGTAAGGAGTAAAGTTCCTGGGGCTATGCAGGAAAATCAACGTCCAATTCTAGACTTGAACTTCTATTAGTGAATAATATTTCAGAGTTCAGTCGTGTGTAGTAAGATAAGAGTGTGTATGTGTATGTATGTATGTATGTGTGTATGTATGTATGTGTGTATGTATGTATGTGTGTATGTATGTATGTATGTGTGTATGTGTATGTACGTTCATTGGGTATCCGCTTTGCTTTCGATAACGTGAGCACTTATAATCCACATTTATTTCATTTTAAGAAATAAACCATGTACGATGATCTCTTGATTTTTTCGAGTGTTTGTCGTTTCCTCAGAAATAAGGGAATAAAAGAGAACAATTTAATTTAATTTAATTTAGATTAATTTAAATTTCATTTAAATAAAATTTAAATTAAAAAAAATGTAAATAAACAAACAAAATAAAATTCAGCATTTTTGTCTACAACAAATTGAACTCTTCGCAATAATTTGGCTAATAATTTATTTAAAAAAACATTAACAAAAAACCAAACCTTGGGAACCTATCAAAAAATTCTCGAAACAAAAAAATTAATGAGAAAATTTCATAAAATAACTTATTTTGAATCTGATTTAAATTATCATTATACTTTAAATTCCACGAGGAAATTAATTTTATAAATAATTTTGTTGGTAATTAATATTTACATAAAAAAAATAATATTCATTGGTTTATCGATATTTCGATACATTTCTGAGAATCGTGTAAATAAACAACAAAATAATACGCATTTTTATTGGTTAAAAATCAATTTGCTTAATTATATTTTTCGAAATTAAATTAACAATTTTGTTTCGATTTTCCTTTCTTCGAAATAATTTTCTTTTAAGTTTGTTAATAAAACTCAAACTAAAAGTTGTTTTGCGTATGTTGCCTTTATAAGCCACATTTTATTATCGCTTTTTTACTTCATATTATAAGCGACATTTCATTATTGACTTTTTATTTCTATTAACTTTCCCCTTTTTACAGTTACAGGCAAATGCATAAAAAAGCATATCGCATATACACACGCTAGCAAGACAGCAGCGCGTGTAGCGTTTGTGTCGCCTGAGGCGATCATAGAATCGCCGATCTAAAAAAACATTCCCAAACTGGACAAGATCTACAAAATTAGGGTCACTTATTATTTTTTTAATGGCAAAATCAAATGGTAGCACCAACAAACACAACAGAATGAGGAAAAAAAAAAACAAACATTTAAAACATGAAGAAAAAGTATTGTTAAGTAAATAAAACTTTTAGTAAACAATATTATTAGATTATTTAAAAATATAGAGCACATGAAAAATATCTAAAAGTCTAAATTACTGAAGAAAATAAAATTTCTTTAATAGAAGCATACACACAAAAATTAAAAAGATATCAAATATTTTAATCAATCAAACAATCAATCTATATATATATATATATATATATATATATATATATATATATATATATATATATATATATATGTGTGTGTGTGTGTGTGTGTGTGTGTGTGTGTGTAGTGTATATTTAAGCAGCAAATATTAATTTATACATGTTTCATTGAATAGGTAAGAGTTTTAAAATAATAAACATATATTTTCCTTTACAGTCAACGAAACACACAAACATATATATATATATATATATATATATATATATATATATATATATATATATATATATATATATATATATGATATGCATTCGGTAGGAATTTATAACTTATGCAGGTCCGTTGTAAAAGCACAACGAAGTACTCTGTTAAGGATATTTTTTTAATTTTTCACACCATTGTAATTTTTTCCTATATTTATTTCTATCCAGTCACAGTGATACACACACACACACACACACACACACACATATATATATATATATATATATATACATACACACACACACACACACACACACACACACACACACACACACACACACACACACATATATATATATATATATATATATATATACTTCTATTTATATGTAAAATGCAGATGAAAAGACTTGCTGTTGTCATACGTACGGGTGATAAAAAGGAAAATGAATTTAAGTTTTGGTATAGATTTTATTATCATGAAGGCAGGTGATAAAATAACTTCTGCTTCAAAGAAATTTAATTCACTAAAGAAAACATTTCTGCAGATATTTCAGAATAAATCACAACAGAAATAATATTTTCGAATATTCACTCTTTGTATGTGTGTACGAAATTACAAGCACAATTATCTCTCACATCGTGTGACGAGAGAAGAGTTGTGAACATATTAAAATGTAAAAACTTGCAATTCTATAAAATGCAAACGAAGAATTAATGACATTCGAAGGAAACATCTCTGATAAAGTAAACAGAAATATATGTTTATTTATTCATCATGTGATAAATAAATATGTAAGCATGTAGAGATATTTGAAAATTAACTACACTACTTAGATGAAGAATATTGTCCTTAGGGGTTGTTAACATATTTTGAGAGTTGTACCTTCCGACATTTATCTGGTGTCTGTTCATATCTATCTATCTATCTATCTATCTATCTATCTATCTATCTATATATATATATATATATATATATATATATATATATATGCAGGAATGTGATAGTTGAACTGATACACATACTCACACACATACACATGCATTAGTTTAGTAGCAACTTATTTAAACATGTTTCTTATTCATTTTTTCTAGGATTCATCCATTTTTCTGTGAAAGGTTGATAAAAATACAGCCTATGGAAAAACTGATATATTCTGAAATATCAAATATTCAAATATGTTGATATTATTTTACTCGATATAATACCGGATCTAGGAATTTTGCGGATCTCTTCATACATACATACATACATACACACACACACAAATATATATATATATATATATATATATATATATATATATATATATATATATATATATATATATATATGTATGTATAAAAATATCATACATAATTTGCACAACTCAAGGTTCATCTGTGAAAGCAATTTTCATTTTCTGAATTATTATATTTATTTTTAATTTTAATAAAAATAAAAATAACAATTCCACCACCAAAATAACAATTCCACAGGTTGTGTAATTAATGTCAGCTATTATATATATATATATATATATATATATATATATATATATATATATATATATATATATATATATATATATATGTATATATGTATGTATGTATGTATGTATGTATGTATGTATTTGCGTGTGTGTGTATTTGAGAAATAATACATTTTTCATACATGATTCGTTGAACAAGAATGACAAGCATATAGGCTTGTCATTATATTTTTCCTCGAAGCCACATACAAGTGTTTTCATTTCTGGATTAAAAGATTGTCCAAAATGTTCTATTAGTATATTAAATGACGGTAGACCTTGTAAATGTTCATGTATAATTGTATATAGACGTATTCTTTAATTGTGAGGAATATGGACAATACGTAGTGAAAATGATTTACATATATGTTAAGTTAGATTGAAAATAACGAAATTGCATATTGATACAATCCTGTTTATATTTTATTTACGCTTTCAATATTATTTGTTGTTGTTGTCTTTTAAGATGTAAAAGCATCCGTTAAAGTAAATTAACAACAATTACAAAAGACCCCATGCAAATGCTTAAAGAAGTGCCGGAAAGTGCTTCGGACAATAGACATTAACGATATTTTTTCCTCTCCCAGACACTCACCAAACAAAAAAAAAAAATTAAGAATACAAAAAAAAGCCTCAATTAAAAATTTCGTTGTTTGTTATATATAACGAAACATTTATCCATCTCCATCCAGCCATCTATCTATCTATCTATCTATCTATCTATCTATCTATCTATCTATCACTCTCTCTCTCTCTCTCTCTCTCTCTCTCTCTCTCTATATATATATATATATATATATATATATATATATATATTAAGCAAAAACAAGACCCGTGGCTGTATACTAGAATCAGACTCAGAAAAGTGAATCCTATACTGTAATTATGGAAAAATATATATATATATATATATATATATATATATATATATATATATATATATATATATATATTTCTGGTGTACATATGACTGGCGACGAATATCAGGTTCGTGCAAACTAATGCATGCAGTAAATGAATTCTGATTACATATATACGTTTGTAGTGCAAACATATATATATATATATATATATATATATTTGAATAGACGTGTTTTTTATTTATTTGTTAAACAGTATATTGAATTATTTCAAACTAACGACCTGCATATTTCGAGAAATATTTTTAGACAAAAATATGGGCCCTCCACTAGGATTCGAAACTGCATAGGGGTAAAAAAAATCACTATATCAC
>CAHIKZ030005591.1:1452500-1465000 GCA_903632075.3 Acanthosepion pharaonis | reverse complement strand
GAGAGAGAGAGAGAGAGAGAGAGTAGACGCAGCAACGTAGTGGGTAATATATATATATATATATATATATATATATATATATATATATATATATATATATATAGAGAGAGAGAGAGAGAGAGAGAGGAGTAGACGCAGCGGCGTAGTGGTAATATATATATATATATATATATATATATAGTGATGAGACACAGGACACAGCGGGTAGTGGGTAACACACACACACACACACACACATATATATATATATTGTGTGTATTTATGCAGCATTTTTTCATTCATACATGTTTCATTAAATACTATGGACAATATATATATATTGAGGAGACACGGTGGAGTAGTGTGTAATATATATACATACATACATACATACATACATATATATATATATATATATATATATATATATATATATATAGATAGATAGATAGATAGATAGATAGATAGATTCGCTTAAAAATGAGACTACATGGTGAAAAATTAACCCAAATGTAATAAAAACTGTTTTATAATCAAAATCTTAATGTTATTATTAAGAGAAAAGATCAAAGGATTTTTTGACCATTAAATTATATTTTGTGAGCCTTTTGAGAACCTTGAAAATTTTGATTAATTTTTTTTCTTCTTCTCTCAGCGGGTCACCAGAAATTATTATGGGAAATTTTAGCTTCTTTTTTTTCCGATGAAAAACATTGATTTGGTAATTCTTGCCAAAATCAAATAATTGTTGGATGTTAGTGAAATTTTCAGAACTAATTATTACTTAACTTATTTTCGAAATTTTTCTATTTTTTTAGAAAATCTTGGTAAAAATATTTTATTAGTTATGTTACTCCCCACTTATTTAATTTTATCAAATTTCGAGAAATTCATTTTGTATGACTTCATGTTTACATCAGTTATAACCAGAATTCTTTGGAGAATTTAAATCAAATTTCTTTTACAAAACAGGACCCTCAGTTACTGAAAAATCAGCTCCGAATCTTAAAATGAAAAATGCAAGAAAACTAAGACATTATTTAATTAGAAAAGATTCAATTGTTTTTATGAATATGATAGATTATGGACTCTACTGTCTTAAGAAAATTTTTTTCGATGAGTAATGAATTTTTACAAGAATCCTTTTTCATATTTTAAAAATTATGAATTATTCTAATTAGAATAATTCATAAAGTTATAAATCTTTTAAAACTCTGTATCAATTTCTACCGGTTATGTAATATTATTAAATAAAAAAAAACATTTATTAATCATAAATAGAAAACCTTACTAGATTTCAGCAACCCTTGCTAATTTAAAAATTATTTTTGTGTGTGTGTATAAACGTGCCGATTTTTTGTAAATACGGTCATCCATACATTATATTATCAGAAAATCAGTACGCTAACTATAACAAATTTAAAGCCAGATTACATAAACTTCTATAAAACATTATTAGGTAGTTAAAAACTAATATAAAAAAAGTCGCTCACGTTATACTAGTCAAGTAATGTTTATAAATTATGTCATCCGTAGAAAAAAATCGTTAAATTTCCGTCTCTCAATAGGGATGTCAGGCTAGAGCTATCAATAAAGATGTCAACACCTGATAAAAAAAACATTTTCACCTGGGCAGGATTTGAAGCTGCGTCCCTCTAGGCAGAGGTAAACGACGGAGCTACTGAAAACATAGCCAACCAGAAAAGGCTGAATAGAGCCTTTCTTAATTCTCAGCAGGAGATTTTTCGAATATCCAGGCCGGTAGACAGAAATAAATTAATATACTCTTTAATAATTAATTGTTTGTTTTGGGGTTGTTTTTAGCGGCAGATCGACACCTTATGTGTCATTTAATGCTGAAATTTAATTTTCTTGGGAGAATTAATAATTTCTTTGACAAAAAATTTATTGCTGGTATTTTTAATATAAGCTTCTATTTTTATACCTTCATAATATTTTAACCTCAGTTGGAAAGTTAACTATTTCGCCATAGCCGGGACCCTAACAGGTGCTACAACCCTGTGAACCTGGAAACAACAGCAATTAAGAGGTGGTTCTACGCTCCTCAAAAACTCTCGATTAGAGGCTTTGCTGCTAAATGTAGTTGATCGTCATACCCAGGACGTTTAATAATTAAATTAAAACAACCTTTAAAGTGATTAAGCCTGTTGGATCAATAAATAAAAAATACATCATCATCATGCCCAAGGAGAGGATGAGGTGGAGGGGGGCATCCGATTGCAGAAGCCACACTGAATCTCCTCCACAATGGTCTATCAATGGCAATCATCAGCAATTCTGGTACAGTCATACCAGTCCATTGTTTGACATTGTTCAAACAGTTTTTACGTTGGCGTCTTCTACGTCCACCTTCAGCAGTGTCTTGCCTGATTGTCTTGCACTGGCTGTCGTGCTTTGTAACGTCCCCAAACCCATCCTATTTTCTTCTTTTGACAGTGGCCAAAGAAGTTCTTGATGGCCCACAAAACCTTTTCCGCACAAACTCACTGGTTTTATGAACAAAATAAAACTGCACTACTGCATACACACACACACACACACACACACACACACACACACATATATATATATATATATATATATATATATATATATATATATAAAATAGGCAAAACCCGACAATTATTTTAAGACATTTTTATACATTCTTTTTATAGATAGAAATATTTAAGTAAATGCTCTGTTTGTAATAAACAATATTAATAACATTTACCGGCATGAATGTCCGAGAAATTTTCATAGAAAATATTGGTCCTCCGACAGAATATCGAACCTGTATCCTATACGGAACGCTGTATAGCCTGACGTGCCTTAACCGATTGAGCCACAGAGGATCGTTCGGTTAGCAAGGTCGATTTTACTGCTTTTAAGCTAAAATCTTCAATGAATCTCTCACGTACATTCATATCTACTCAATGCGTATCCAAATGTAAACAAATGACGTCACGCATTATGAAATGGACAAAGTCCGACAATTATTTTAAGACATTATAGATACAAATAATTGTCAGGCTTTGTCCATATATGTATCGGTAGTGAACTGCAGATGAGTCCCAGAGTCCCAAAATAGGACAAAACGGCCGTCCACTGCTTCCTGCTTCTAGGCTCGATGAGTTACTATAATGATTTGCCTAAATCCCTATATATATATATATATATATATATATATATATATATATATATATATTGCGTTATTTATACTTATTTACAACAAAATTTCACAGAGGTTAAAATGGAATATAAAGTGCTTAATTCCTAGAGACCCAGTTGCCCAAGGGAGAGAACTAGGACTAATCCCTGGGGACTTAGTGAGACTTCCCTTTAGGGTTGTGTGTCTTTGAAGAAAAAATTGTCCTGGTTGCCTTATACGCGTTGTATTCCCACATTAATTTCGGTCTTTTGCCAAATTCTATTCGAATGAGCGAGTGGATCAATATTTAATTAACTACGAATTTATATGTACCTAACACTCCCCCGCCCCGCCTCAGTTGAAAAAAAATAAAATTTGATCAGCTACAGGAGTTTTCACCAGGAAACATATTTCCTATTATATTAAATGAGTGAAGTGTAAGGTTAATCACAGGCGTATAAAGTGTTCCAAGAAATATATAAGCTTATAAATTCTACCGTTCGTCCATCCATTGAATATGGCGGCCACATTAGGTCGGGCGTTTCTGCTATGCATTTGCATTAATTGTTTCATTGGTTCGTTTTCATTACGTTACCGGTTGCCATACGATCACCAAAGTTAAGCAACGTCGAGCCTGGTCAATTCCTCTTGGAAATACCAGGAGGGGGTGTAAGTTTGGATATGCAGGTGATAATAATTGTTCGTCATTGTTAATCGGACAGCCGTGTTCCAATTCCCGTTGGGTTCGTTATATTCACTTATGAAATACCCTTGGTAAAACTATGGATCCATAGCTTCTCCGCCGAATCAATAAACATTATTACCCCCCAACATACACACACCAGCTGAAATTAAAAAAAAAAAATCTGTCTAGCTTTAAATAACCCATAAAGGATTGATGAGCTGTAAAAAAACAAATCAATTAATAACAAAAAAATCTTATCTAAAATATATTTTTTTAAAATAAACCACAAAGCCGTAAAAAACAGAATCAATTAATAAAAACAAATCTTATAATCTAAAACTTATTTTCTGGCTTTAAATAACCTGCAAAGTGTTGATAAAATTTAAAAAAATGAAACAATCTATTGAACTTCTCCTTTGTGGGAATCTCTTTGGGTATCTTGCATTTCAGTCAACTTTGATCTTCAAAATATTAAAGGCAATTTAAAGGCAATCTTAATTATCTTATCTTCTTAATTCCTGTTCTTTTATTATTCTGTCGCATTAAAATGTTTTTTTTTATCATAATCTCTAACACTCATTAACTGCACTTGTGTCATAGTGGCTTTATTGCTTTGCTTGGAGTGATATGGTAAAAAAAAAGCATTTTTTCTGACGCAGATGTATACTTAAGATTCATTACACAAGCTTGTGACCTATTCAATTCTGCGTGGGCGTGCTGAAACATTCTTATCTATTTATTTATGTATATAAGTACGCGTGTCTAATGACATTGCAAATGCTCTTTCATTCTTTAGATTACCAATTCAATGACGATTTCCGTTTGTAACTCAGGTATTTTTTGCGTTATCTACAAACAAAGAAGTATTACCTATGGCTTTGATGACAAATCACAAAACAGTCATGAAATAAGATGTTGAATTATATAAACATTTAAATAAACATATATTTTATAAAGAAAACAAATTCGATCAGTTAACAGTATCGATATATATATATACATTATGAAATGGACAAAGTCCGACAATTATTTAAAGACATTTTTATGTTTAACTTTCTTTTTTATAGATACAAGTATTTTAGTAAATGCTCTGTTTATAATAAACAGTATTAAATAACATTTACCGGTCTGAATATCCGAGAAATTTTCATAGAAAATATTCGTCCTTTGACAGGATTCGAACCTGCAATCGACACGGAACCGTCATTTAGCTTGACGTGCCTAACCGCTCGGCCACAAAGGATCGTTCGATTGGCATATATATGGGTTCTACATTCAACACCATCACTTGATAAGACACCAGAATTATTGAAATAAAATGGCTATTTTGTAGGGATTTTATAACATATTTATGTTATAATTTTCGAATATATATATATATATATTAAAGACATTTTTATGTTTAACGTTGTTATTTTATAGATAAGCAAATGCTCTGTTTATGATAAACAGTATTAAATAACATTTACCGGCCTGAATGTCCGAGAAATTTTCATAGAAAAAATTCGTTCTTTGACAGGATTCGAACCTGCATCCTATACGGAACCGTCATATACGCTGACGTGCCTTACCTCTAGGCTACAAAGAACCGTTCGGTAGACAAGGTCGAATTTGCTGCTTATAAACTCCAATCTTCTATGAATCTCGTACATTCATAACTGCTCTGGCGTATCGAATGTAAACAAATGACGTCATATATTAAGAAATGGACAAGGTCCGACAATTTATTTATTAAAGACATTTTTATGTTTAACGTTGTTATTTTATAGATACAAGTATTTAAGCAAATGCTCTGTTTATGATAAACAGTATTAAATAACATTTACCGGCCTGAATGTCCGAGAAATTTTCATAGAAAATATTCGTTCTTTGACAGGATTCGAACCTGCATCCTATACGGAACCGTCATATACGCTGACGTGCCTTACCTCTAGCCGAAAACTTCAATATAATTGAGTTAAAGTAAGCTCTCTTCCATCTTCAAGCGAAATTTTTTTTGGAAGAACGTATTTCTGAAATTTACGTGTTTTAATAATTGAAATCAAAATTTTCATGGTAACAGCTAGGGCGAATTGTTTAAATTGGGTAGGCGAGTGTTGGGTGTTAATAATGTTAATGTTTTGACGACTTCATAAAGGGTTATCTTTTTTGTACGGTATTTAAACTATTTATTTGGGCTATGGATTATGAAAGGTGTTATATTGTATGCATGTTTTTAGCTAATTATTCAAACCATGAATTGGATGATGTCGACAAAAAACCGTTAACTCATGTCTATTGTTTAATAGATTATTATTATTTAGAAGCTTAATAATGTGCAGTTTCTCATGGAGGCACAAATGGCATGGGTCATCCCAAGTTTTATTGTTTATAATTTTACATTTTACTTTAGGTGTCCTATTTGTTTCCTTCAGATGCCAAAAATATTTAGATAGGGAAGTCTGATTTCTTTTATTTATATTATTGAAAGAGCTCTTATGCTGCCTCCATCTATCTTTAAAATCATTCTTCGTGGACCCAATGTATATCTTATTAGTGCTAGGGCTCTCAGTGGATGATATAGTACATTGGTATACCACTGATTTAATGCAGAATTTATTTTCTAATGGACAGTCTTTAGAAAATAAATAAAAGTTTAACTGTGAAGGCTAAAAAACAAAAAATAACAGTCGAAAAACTAAGACAGTATTTATCCATTTCAATGTTTCAGACAGACGAAAGGCACGAGAATTTGCAAGGGGTCTGTGGAAGAAGTTGTATAAAGTTAAACCCTTATATATTAAAATTATGATATTAATTTTGGGATATATGAAGAATGAAATACTGATTTTAAATTAAAAGAGGAATAAAAAAGGTGTTTAAAAATAACTTTAAAATATATAGCTAAAAGGATTAATGGAAAGAGAGGGAGATCTTAGAGTAGGGGAAAGTTTCTAAATTATAAATATAGTGTAAAGAGGTGTAGAGCGGGGAAATATAAAAAAATTAGAATTAGTTATACTTTCGACACACACACACACACATATATATATATGTGTGTGTGTGTGTATATATATATATATATTATAGTATATGTATATATATATATATATATATATATATATATATATATATATATATATATATATATATATATATGTAGTATACAATGTATATGCTGCATATCAGTCAGTTATTTGCCATGCGTGATACACGCTTAGACAATCATGTATCATTCGACGAGGCAGATCTTTTCCTACAGTAGGTTTGGCATTTCTTTCTGCGATAGACCAGTTGCCATCCAAGGCTATAGAACCCGGTCTGTCCTGCTATTTACCCATAGCTGGCAGGAGAAGAGGATTCATAACTTTCCCAAGGATATTAGCACGTACGTGAATGTAACAGATTCGACTGGAATTCGAAATCGACTCTCCGATTACTCAATATAGTAATAAAAAAGATAAAATTACGAAGAATAGCTTTAATCGCACTCTCTTTGAAAGGGAATAATATTAATCTATACAGTTAAAAAATACAATAATATTATTTTTATTATGAATATTAAAATGTACACTACAAATTGTTAAGATTTATATACTTTGTGTATATGTTGGAGAAAAGAGTTTTTTTTTTCTGCATCGATCATATAGTGGAGACTTTAGTTGATTATTCTGAGTCAGAGAAGCTAGAAAATTCTCTTAAGCACTGCTGGTGTCTATTACAGGTATTTATTCAGTGCTGGTGTTTGTGTTGCTCTTACTAGGTGTTGGGGAAACGGTTGGGGTAGCCTTGAGCTTAACAAATGAATCCAACTTTAATTGTTTTCCATACTTATGCTATACACGAATTATTGATTAATTTAATGTGCAGAGGTTTTGATAATAAGCTTAAATTGAAGGATTATCTGTTGTATCAACGAATTCTAAGAAAGGTCAATGGAATCTTGTACATAAGACATTTTTGGTTTTTGTACATAAGGCATTTTTGGTTTACACCAATGATTCTCAAATGGTGCGCCTGGGCGCACTGGTACGCCCTGGAAGATGTCTAGGTGCGCCCTGGCATTCCAGAGAAATATGTGTCCAGATATAAGAAATAGATGTACTTCATTATATTGCAGTACCCGTCTCATTCATATTTATGTGAATTAGGCTTTTCCGTTCTCACCACAATTAAATGCAAAAAAGAGAGGAACTCTTCAATGTGTTGACGAGGAAATGAGAGTTTACCTATACGCCCAAACATTGAAGAAAACACATCAGGATCATATTTCTCATAAATACAAGAATGAATAAACTTTAGGCATGTTTCATTTTATATTTTTTATTGAATTATTTCTTTTCTGCAATATTTGACTTCATTATAAAATATTTTTTCGTAAACTGTATATAGTGTGCCTACAATTATTGGTAGGATTTCAAGTGCGCCAAACTTCAAAAAGACTGAGAACTATTGCTTTACACCATACTCCTCGCACACTTTTGCGACCGAAACTCCAGCCTCTAACTTCTTAAGAAGCTCTCATTTGTCACTGATACTTAGGTTTGTACGTTTCCTTTTGTACTTATCTTCTGCTTCGATACCATGATGATGGCAAAACAATATATTAATCAAACTATCAAAATAATAGTGTTCTCACAGCTAATTTCTCACACATGCATTAATGTAACGTACTATATATACTGTACACCCTTTTTTGTTTACAATTAAAAGGCCAGCCACCCCCGTCAAGTGGTCGCTTTGAGAACTAAGACGACTCGTTCTGCTAAGCCCGCAAATTTTGAAATACAATGCTGACAATTTGGAAGTATTTTCCTGCAGTTTTTTTAATTTTGCCTGCAGATTATGTTCCTTGCATCCGAAGTGCGCTGATAGGGTCTGTAGATGAAAGTTGTGTCTATATATATATATATATATATATATATATATATATATATATATATATATATATATATATATGTGTGTGTGCGTGCGTGTGTGTGTATGCGTGTTTGTGTGTATTTCAGCTACAATACTTCTTTTTAACATGTCTGTTTAAAAATATCGAATAGTTCTCTCAATTTTATTGCATCATATCAAAAATATTATATATATATATATATATATATATATATATATATATATATATATATATATTTTCTCGGAAGGGGAGGCGCACCGTTGTCCCAAATAGCACGAAATGGCCGTGCAGTGCTTTCGGTATTCTGCTGCGGATTCGTCTAGACTCGATGAATTATTATATGATTATTCTAATTCCTCAAAATTTTATCACTTGTATGTTAGATCATAGTTTACGCCATGTAGAATATTTGAGTGGAAATATTCAAGATGAAAGATGATGAATAACAGTTTAGCAGAAATGTCTAGGTATTTAAACCTTAGAATACGTCATTTAGTATAATGGAAATTGAAAAAAGAAAGAAAAAGTAGAAAAAAAATTTTGGATTGAAATATGAGATGGACGTTTGTAATATGCATCTCTAAAAGTTGAAAGAACGAACTCTTTTGATTCATTTTCCTTTGATTATTTAAATATATTTATACTTGGGAAAGTACTTATTACTTTAGGAAAGGTGAGGTTCGGAAAAAAAAAAACGGGGCGTGGATTGCTATTTTGATAATATTCGATGGTTGCACTCTCGAGGATTTTTATTTTGAGTAAATTACTTTCTCTTTTGGTGAGTGTGCCATTTTCTCTTCTACGGATATACTCTATCAGAGATTATATATATATATATATATATATATATATATATCGCTCTTTATTAATGAATTGATCCCTCTGGCTACTGGTGTTTACATACACCTGTATATAGTATTTTGAATTTCCTTTTCTCTGCCGTACGCCGATATCTTAGGGGTAGAATATCCGACTGATGCCAAATTGGATGTCTAGCCACACCGATTAGCTGTGATACAGCGAAAGAGTCTCTCTGTGAATGACTATATATATATATATATATATATATATATATATATATATATATATATGTATGTATGTATATATGAATAGTCCCATTAATTCTATTTCAATTTTACGGAAAATTCAGGTGAATGCCTTTTTTTTAGCATTTCATGTCAACCAAGGCGGGACAGAGAGTGAGAGCAAGAGTAAAGAAGGATGTTTGAGTAAAGGATATGGAGAAGGACTGGAATCAGGATCAAGGCATCAAAAGATGTCGAATAACATCACATTTGAACATTTGAAGATGATAGCTATCAAGGAAACAATTAAGAGAAAGGGTGTTCCATTATCGGGAAGTTTAAGTAGTAGAGGCGGGCACATTTAACCGTTTCTACAATGAAAGGGTGGCACCGAGATGCCAACCTAGTAGCACGCTTAAATTCATGCAGTTTGGGTCCCCGTGAAAATAGAATCATCAAAGCAGTTGCCATGAAAATATTTGTAGAAAAGACGCAGGGAAGTTACAGCATGTTAGTGAGAAAGTGACTGTAGACGAGAAGCCAGATCAGGACCCATAAAAAATAAAATGGATAATTCATAAAATAAATATTACTTAAATAAATCCCAAACTAAAATCGCATGTATATTAATTACCGTAATTCCTCATGTATAATACGCCTTCATCCATAATGCACACCACTAAAATTGTGCTAAAAGTGTGGGAAAATGCTTCTACTCATACATAATACGCATCCCTTCTTTCGTAATCAAACCCTATAAATTGTACCTCGCCAAATTCATACTACTCTTATTAAAAATAATGTTTTTAAACATAGCATAATATTATTCTAATTTAGTTTGATGATAATTCTTATTTTATTTTACATTCGTAAGTATTGTTAGGTACATATGATTATATTTAACATCCTTATTGGGTCGCAATCGCCGAATGTTAGTGTCAAATTGTCGTATGTTTGCGGTGAGTAGTCATTTCGCAACTGAAATCGACCTATAAAACGGTAATTTTTTTACAGATTTTTGTAGCTGTGCATAATACGCACCTCTAATTTTGCTTGGTATTTTTTAGAAAAAAATGCGTATTATACATGGGGAATTGCGGTATATTTTAAAAAACCCACCGCCACCTACTTTAAATTACGTCACTTCACATCCATCATAATTTACTTTCACTTTCCAGTTTATGAGCGTTCTTAAATTTAAAACTAACGACTTTTTTGACTTTGTAAAATGAAATTCTTGAAAATGTCCACCACCAGAGGTTTCGACGCTCCATGTTAGTTAAATATTTCTTTTGTTTTTATTCATATTGTTCTTTTATGGAGATATTTTTAGTTATTACTGATTATTTTACATATACACACATAAGCACACGCGCGTGCGCGCACACACACACATATATATATATATATATATGTATATGTATATGTATATATATATATATATATATATATATAAAAAGAAATATAGTCTTAAGGTGTGCTATATTTATGGGATAAAGTGCTCAATATCAGAGATAGAGCTTGTGTAAATATAAAAGTGAACATAGAAGTCAACACTTAGAGGCGACAGTCTGTTTCATGCTATATGCAATCGTCAGGCCACATATGCTGTTATTTTCTCGGCTATTTATATATATACGGGTTAGTGGTGCATTGTGGGTATTCTATTATGGTGGTTATTTTTTACCGGAAGTCGCTTTGTTTATTTATTTGGGTCAAATTATATTGCTCGTTTTTATTTTTTTGTTTCTTATTTTATATATTTATTTCTTAACGTAGTAAAAATTGTTTATATCACGTATTTAACAGTTTTGTTTTGGTTTGAGAATTTAATTCAAGCTATTTGTTCAATTTTGGGGTTTGTTGTTGTAGTTCATTCTAACTATTATTTTTTTTTTTTTTTTTTTTTTGAAAACAGAAAAATATACAAATAAATTGACCTAAATTCATCCAAGTAAATAGACAAACCAATCCCAAATTAAAAACTGTTCCCGCCAAAAAAAAAATGTAGCCTGACGATTGCATATAGCATAAACAGACTGTCGCCTCTAAGTGTTGACTTCTATGTTCACTTTTATATATATATATATATATATATATATATATATATATATATATATATATATATATGAACAGTTGCGGTGGGTATTGCGTTTCAAATGTGGTAACAATTATGTGCGTGTCTAAAAATATAGTGAGCACAGTTGGTAAGTTAGACAATTGAAAGCGGTTCGAAATATTATAGCCAAAAGTGGTAACTATGTCGAAAAAGGCATTTTCTAGGTCTTTATATATAGGCATGTATGTATGTATGTATATACAGAATGTTCATGATACAAAACGCTGAGATAACAATATTATCAATGTTATTATTAATTATAAATTTAAATTTGTATTTATCAATAGTAAAAGAAGGTTTATTGTTCTACTGGGCTTCATAGTAAAATCATTGTGTGAAAATCGACTTAATAGTTTAAATCATGTGGAGACTTTTCAAAATAATTTTAATTGAGATTAATTAATAATTATATAATAATAAGTAACATTTTCCGTTTCTAAAAAGAAAACCCAAATCACCTTAATGCAAATATCTACCTATTTAAACTAAAAAATATAAATTATTATTAATTACACATTTTAATATTTATTTATCGACGGCAAAATAAGCTTTATTGTTGCGTGAAAATGTAAAAACATTAAAAATGTAAAAAACATTAAAAATGTACAAAAAAATGTTAAAACAAATGTAGTCCTTTTCAAAATAATAATTATATGTTTTAT